>JAUEJL010101203.1:0-13243 GCA_032274825.1 Drosophyllum lusitanicum
TAACACCAAAAGTTTTGGGTTATATTCATTGATAATGTTTACTGTTAAAAGGTTACTATATTTTGTTGAAATACTTAGAGAAAATTATAATGCTTCCGCAATAAGTTAAAGAGTTTTGTACAAACTATGTTTTAAATTGAGATTTGGGAAAGTTTAAATTTGGTCCGAAATCAGTAACACCCCAACCCATAGGTATGTTATATGGATTTGAAGGCAAACTGGACAAATCGGAGGGGCTAAAGTAGGGTGAGCATGGTTCGGTTTAGTTTGGTTTTGGCGTAAAATCGAAACCAAACCGAAAATTTCGGTTTTTGAAAAACCAAAACCGTTCGGTTTTGGAGTGGTTTGGTTTTCTTTTTGAAGTCGGTTTCTGGTTCGGTTTTCAGTTTTGAAGTCGGATTTTGGTTTGGTTTTGGCGTAAAACCGAAAATTTCGGTTTTTGAAAAACCAAAACCGTTCGGTTTTGGAGTGGTTCTGTTTTCATTTTGAAGTTGGTTCTTGGTTCGTTTTCAATTTTGAAGTCGGTTTTACAGCTTTTCCGTTTTAACCATCAAGATTTGAAGTCATACAACCATCATTGTAAAGCTATGAAATTAAACGAGATTGAAGCTATATTAAAAAATATCAAGATGTGTGCCACCTAATTCAAGCTATATATATTGCAATTGATACAAGTAAAATGTCTGTCATATTTTTAAACTTTAAAGCCAAAGT
Source organism: Drosophyllum lusitanicum (assembly GCA_032274825.1). Classification (NCBI taxonomy): domain Eukaryota; kingdom Viridiplantae; phylum Streptophyta; class Magnoliopsida; order Caryophyllales; family Drosophyllaceae; genus Drosophyllum; species Drosophyllum lusitanicum. Next base: position 715 of record JAUEJL010101203.1, read on the forward strand.
TGAAACAAATCAAAACTCAAAGCAAATCGATAAATAAAATATTAGCAAAACTAAAAATCGAAATGAACATCCAACTCTAGATGAAATGCATACAATTCAGAAAACTAGAATCTGAAAATCGAGATAAACAACTAGAAATGGATTTCTATGTTAAGTGAAAATGGATAAAATCGAGAAGAAGTGAACTCAACGACTCGAAATGAAGTGATCGATGTAGGTGAACTCAATCGAGTAGTCCGACGACCAAACAAAGTTTCAACTGCGAAGGAGATCTAAATTAGTGCGAGACATCTTTGGTGGAACCCTAATATAAATAGGGGGCGGCTATGTAAATTGGAAGGTCATAAGGTATTTGATTTTTTGGACATGTATATTTACAATATTCCCCCCTTGGAACGGTTCGGTTTGGATTTTTTCGGTTTTTAAAATTGTAAAAACCAAAACCAAACCGAAAAAGTCAGTTTTGAAAATTTGAAAACCAAAACCGTCTGTTGCTATATTGGTTCGGTTTTTTCAATTTTTCCGGTTTTTGGTTCGGTTTCGGTTTTTTCTGCTCACCAGGCTAAAGTGTTGGCAAAGGGGTTCAAGTTCGAGAGAAAGCCCATAACAAGTCTCATTCATGTTTTTAAGAGTTAAGAAAACCCTAAGAGGGAGAGAACTAGGGCAAGGAAGCTAAGTTCTTGAAGGTTTCTTGAGGATTTAAAATTTTTGAGACATTGGATCAAGACAACATTGTCCTTATTGCTTTCGGTTGTGATTTCCGGAAGGTGAGTTTTATGATCTTTAAACATTTTTGTTCTTGACCTTAGAAATCGAATTAGGGTTGATCATGCATGATAATTAGGGTTTTACAGAGTTTTTGATAAAGGAATTGAATTTCACGGCAATGGACCGTTAAAATATTATCTTAATAAACGAGTGTACCTTAGATGAGGGTTGGATTGTATCTGGAACATGTAGAAGTAGCTCATTAGGATTTTCTTTGTTCAACGAGAACGTGACACATTAGGTTAGAGAACACGACGCGCTAAATTAGAAAACACGACACGCTAAATTAGAAAACATGATGCTTTTAGTAAGTGGTGCGCGATAGGTTGGGTGTCATTCGAGGGGAACGTGACACGTTCACTCCCTTGCAACTCAACGTATTGTTCTTCCGCCTAGAATTGTTCTTTGTGTTTTAGAAGGTGTTTTTACCTATGTTCCTGATGATTTATGATTTACAGGACTCATAATTTAAGCCCAGACCTATCACCTAATAATACCCTAACAATTTTGCTCGATTTAGAACCAGGATGGAAAGTAGGCCTTGTTTGTTTTCGAGGATAAGTACTTATTTACTGAGAACGCCAACTAACATCTTTAAAGACCACTTGTAATATAAATGATAAATGCTTTGAAAATCTTATCTCATCTTATATTTGGAAGTGATCAAAATCTCACTTATCCTCTTCCAGACATTTTAACCTAAACCGCTAGCAGACGTGGAATAAGACACAAGACATTTTACCTCTTTTAAAACAAACCACCTAAGAGGTTTTAACTTGCAAAATCGAAAGAGGGGTTTTCTTTATAAAAAAGAGGTAAATTTCAGTTTTGACCTAAGCATGGACCAAGACAGAAATCTTTTATAGATCTCCACAATGGTGCAAGTTAACAAACTATCGTTGATAATATACAATGGTCCAAACCGCAGCTATTGAAATGACTACTTTATGGGGGCATACAACAAGTTGAACTGCCTACATGGTAATACAAGCAAAAGCTCCAGATGCGGAAGGCTTGAAAGAAACAAAAGACATGATTTCACCTGGCTGCATCGTCTTCAAATCTTGGTGCCAGTTCCTGTGAACAAAATCTAGCTTCAAGCTCACCATAAAGTACTATGATGTTATCAAAAACTGGTGACAATTCCATTTTAAATTGCCATTTCTGTACAGCAAAAACTTAGTAATGGTGTCATTTTGAGATGTCTTGTTTTAGCTGTATTCCCTTTTATCAGAAAATTTTGCCAATTCTTTACAAAGTATTGATGGTATAAGGGGCCGAAAGAGACCACTGTTTCTTCACCACTCAAAAGGGTATTTCGGGTATACGACTTATAGTCGAGCATACCTACTCAGCTTAATTTTGCTATCCCCATCCCAAATGAATTCAACAATTCTCTACTATACGAAATGTAAAATACTGGCACTGTTAATTTTGACCCACAAGAATCATTTAAGTTTTTACTTTGAGGTTACAAGTATTTCAGTCGCACTTCTATGACCCTGTGCACCCTAACAACTTATTTTTGGACGGATTGAGCAGCTTCTTCTGAACCTAGTATAGAAGGCTACTAAAATCAATATAGTACTTATTTTATAAAGCGATTTCAATATTAGTTGGTAAAGCAAATGGATTATGATCTGGGGCATAATTATCATTGGTACTTCACATTATCGAAACTTAAGGTCATCCATACTTCTAACGGAGGAATAATTAAACTGAGATGAAAGATATGTTTGTTTACGATACAAACCTCGGATGTGGAATGTCACTCTGGGCGTGTTAACATTCTAAAGCATATGCCTGAACCTGCAACATAATCAAACAGAGAGTTATATCACCAATAGGTCCAATTTAGCACATACCTACAGAGTCAAATTTGTAAGCACTGGACTGATTTAATACACTTAGATATAGAATTACCAGAAAAAAGGTTACAAAAGTTAAGATGGCAACTAGTATTAAAAAGTACAAATCAGATTATGACAACAATGCCAACAGTTACAACAGATAAATGCGACGCTTTTGTGTTCATACATGTAGACTAAAAGGTTGTGTATTGATGTGCTAAAGGTTGTGTATTGATGTGAAATGCATCATGGAGCATGCTTTATAGATGACATAATCATCATAATAAATAATAGCATGCAAGTCATCAGAAGCATGAAGACATCATTTACAAGAAACCCAGTTCATAAGACGTCAGAAGCATGCAAGTCTACTTCCAAGTTAACAGTAAATAAAATAAGAAAACCCTGTATTCTAAAATGTAAAAAAGATTAATCAATTTGTGCGAAGTGCAAAGATGGCTAAATGATTTAACTTTTAGTTGTAATTTCAATTGGATAGAAAGATAATAGTTCTGCTAATAGGACCAAAAGAAGAAAATCTCTTTAGGAAACAAAGATAATGATCATACAAAATCAAAACTGAAAAACCAGCAAGAACGCCGTCATTTTCCCTGTGCAAATCAGAAGCTTAAAACAACTGAAGTAGGTAATCATCAAGATATTGTAGAAGTATCCAGACAACCTGAATTATGGTTCTACCTCAACTGCTTGCGCTTCAGGAAAGTTATCAGATCTGGTAACATGAGCAACATCATACTGAAGGATTCTAAGCTTGCCTTCCTGCAAATATAAAGAACTATATGTGACACTGGTTTACAAAGCAAGAAAAAAATCGTTTTAAGTAAGCAGGCGGGGTGGGGTTGACTTGCAAACATTTTGTGCCTAAACATTTAACATTTTAATTTTTATTACTAGAACAGCATTATTACAATACTATGCTAAGTCATTGAATAAAACAATTAAGGAGGTTGCAAGTTTTTTGGACTCCAGAACATTCTCAGCCTGTTTGAAATACAACCCAAATCCAGCCATTCATAAGTAACTGGGTCGAAATTGCCACATCTAGTAGAAAGAATAAAACTGAACATATAAAGGGGGTCAAGGACCCTATACAGACCTTGGTCCCATAGACAAGACCTCCTCCAGCAAGAGGATGAAAGCAAGCTACATTGACCTCATCTTCTGCACTTGGAAGCACACTCACAAGTTCCATATCTGAAACTCTATATACCTGAATCACCCAAATTTCCAAGGTGTAAGTAAATGATGTAACAAATCTAATAAAAAACATGTAAACGGATCTTCAGTTCAACATAAAAATGCAAGAAAGATATCATGACAATGTTGATAATTTACATGTTTATTTGTTATTCACTTATTCTCATCATTATCATATGAAGAGGGAGATTACCAGCTAGCAACTCGAGCATTATGACAAGAACCTGTCTTTAAATGGTAGATTAGTTCTTATCTGATGATGTCTCTCTATGTTAATAAGAATAAATAATCTGCTATACAGCTTTCATGCCTCAGACAAATAACAAGCTTATATAAACGACGTGTGAAAATAAGTTTTAATTATTTCATGCAATGATTTAGTAAACCAATCACTACCCGACTGTAAAGTTTAAATGACACTACGCTTGTCTTCCGATGACAGATAATTAGGTATTTTCGCTATTATATTTACCTCTAAAACTGTGTAGATGGATAATGAGGTATCCCCATTGATAACAATGCTTTTAAGAAGAGAACTGTGACGCCGACCATAAGCAAGCAATATGTGCTCAGAAGTGGGAGAGAACTGCAAGAAAGGGAAAAACACATAAGATGCATGTACCTAATGTAGTGAATAATTATACATGTCATTTCTTTTCCTTTAATGTTTCATGCTGTAGTCATAAAATGTTGTTTTACTTCTTTTGGTTGGTTACATACATGTACCTAATGTAGTGAATGATGGCAAATCTAATTTCCAATCTAAGATACACCTTTTACATTTTGATATGATCAGAAGGAAAAGCAGATGAATGTTTGTTTTTACGAATTTAACCTTGTGATATAAATAACAATGATAGGGTATCTATTGCTCCACGAAAAATTGAAGGTACTAATTAGCTCCATACTTTTAATAAATCAAGTTCTGATAAAATTACCCGGTACTTTCAAGTTAATCAAACAACACCTTCAATAATATTTTTAAAAGTTATGGTAAAATTATCTGACTAATGAAAAGTATTCAGATATAAACTTGAAAGAAACTTACTTGGATGGATGTTAAACAATGAGCAGCTCTAATCGGCCTTGAAATAAGTACCGTACCAAAACTACATGAGTACATTAATTTTTTGATTAATATGATATAATACTGATTAAAACAAACCCAAGAAGGCAAAAATTAGAGGTGGCACTTGGGTCTGACTCGGTTTATATCTTATCTCTAATGGGTCACACAGGTAAAAGAAGAATCTAAAAAGTTTAAAGGACAAATGATCAAATGGGTCAGAACTCAGAAGTCAACCGAAGTGTACCTTTATGCACAAAACCTCCTAAATCATTTAAATAAAAAAAGGAGATCTCAATAACTTGTTGCTAACATATTTGACCCGTTTTGACCTGTTGCCCAACCCACCTGACCAGCCCATTTTGCCACCTCTATCAGAGAACATAACCACACAAGGAATTGGAATTTTACGTTGCCTCCTCCAGTGAATATATCCGAAGTTCATACATCACTTGGCGAGCAGAAATTGGATGTCTTGTTGGAGACGTTGAAGCCCTCTCTTGATGAAGTTGGGTCGGTACCCCAGGATCAGCTTCCAACTGAGGAAGCACACACGCAACACAAGCAGCTAGATATCTCCCACAAGGAGAAAAATGAGCCCCCATTTCACTGCATTAACACTTTGCAACATAAGATCAAACAAAACCACAAAAATACTTCATACACTTAAACTATGAAAAGTCAAATGATCATAGTGTCAAAACAATGGAAGCTAGCTTTTAAGATATGTCTATTAATGCAGCCAAAAAAGAAAAATATATCCACTGCTTGGACAAATCTTTTACGTTGAACATATGAACTCCTGCTAAAAAAATTCCACCACTTTCCTCCATCAGGTATTTAATATTACTTCCAACTCTGGGTTGATAAGAACACTATAATGCAGATAAAAAAACATGTTATGCATTAAAGCATACGCAACTAAATGTAGCAAGATCAGCCGATTCGGTAAAGTGCCACACAGGTAATTTTTGGGACGCTCACGTTGGGTTGACATGCAACACCGTTTTGTCCAAAAAAACTTTTTTTTATAAACTATTAGCTAGTCAAATATGATTACAAAAACTATATTATTTTAACCAACAAACTTCGAAGGTTTTATGCATTGAAAAAATACACTTCTAAGACGGGCCTCGTTGAATCACCCCATTCAACTTTTTTTTCAATTTGACCCGTTAGAGATAGAACATAACCCAACCCAACCCAACCCAACCAATTCATAAGTAAATGGGTACTTATTGCCACCTCTAGAGACAACCATCAAGCATTGCCCAAGAGACCTAACCACACATCATATGAAACATGAGTCAAAAGATGTAAACATAAAGCAAACTCTTAACCCTTAAGGCAGTACATGTCCAAAAGCATTACCTACAGAGTACTGCATGTGGTATTGTAAGACGGCAACGTTCAGGCTTAAGGGAGGCGCAAGGATTTTTAAAATCATGAGGCCATATTCTTAGCTTTACGGTACAAGGCAACTCAGCAGCAGCAGTAGCAGTCAATGAGGCAGAAAGTTGAGACTGTATTCGACTAATTATAGGGAAAGAATCATTCCCATCATTCCTCTCATTGTGTTGCCTGTATTGTGATGCAGAAGAAGTCGAAGCTGTGTTTGAAGAAAGATCCCGTAAACCTGGTCTTTCTAGATTCGCTTGGTTTGAACCATATGGCATAACCAATGAACCCTCTACACCCTCCCCGTTAGAAATTGCTGACTCAGGCGGCAATGTGGTGAATGAAGTGCCAGCTTGGCTTTGACCCACCAACCATCCTTGCATAAAAGGTAACTCCCAACACACACGATCTCTAAAAAGATCTTGCCTAGTCTCAACTGTGGGCCTAACAACATGGCTAGCCATCGGTACAGGAATGCTGCCACCATTTTCAGTGACATCCATTGCAGTTGTGTAATAAGAGCTTTGCATTTCACTGGGATTTGGATTAGATAAACCCTCACCATCTGTATCATGAGTGGTGGATGGAGGAACAGAAGAAGCCATCATCTGCTCATACAGTTCCGTTGCATTTGCTAGAACTTGAAGTCGATCAGAAGATTCTAATTGCCCGTTGACTGAGTCAACAGGCCTACTGCCGATTTGTAGTTGTGGCCTAGAATCGGTGTTTGGATAAGGAGGAGAGCAGAAGAGAGGTACAGGCATCAATGGTAACTCTGCAGCTAAACTTAAACGATCAATGGAATGCATGTTTCCCATATATACAGCAGGAGGAGGATAATGCAAATAACCCAGAGATGTTGCAGGTGCCATTGTAGAATCCGCGGAGTCAAGATCATTAACCTGTTAAAAACCAATTCAATTAGTTAAAAAGCAGAGGTCACGAGTTTGGCCCATGGGTCTATTTGAGTTATCTCTTATCTCTGATGGTCAAATGCATCAAAAGTTGCACAAAGCGTATTTTTTATGCATATAACCTCCTAAATCGCTTATTTACGTTGATTGAATTATTGACATTGCAATAATACAGCTGTCAAAACACATGATGCATCTTCAATTAAAAATGGATTAAGGAGAAGTGTTTCAGGTCAACCTGACCCATTTGGCCAGAAAAGGACTGTTTTGATCTATTACCAACCTGCTTGCTTTGACTCTTTAGTAAATAAAATCTCACCTCGGCAGTTAACAAAAATGGAGCAGAATGTGGATGGAAGTGCACAGCACGAAGAGAACGCTTTGTCCTCAATACAATAGCAGGTGAGGAAGTCTCCCCTCTATGATTGTAATGCCATAAATACAGCTGAAAAAAAATGATGTCAATGTAATGAATTGTTAAGCACCACAATACAAGGTCTAGGTCATAAAAAAATTTGCCAAAGATGAATAGCTTCTCTAGAGAAAGCCAATTCGACCCATTTACTACAAAAACAGGTTAATTTGGGTTATGTTTTATCTCTAACAAGTAAAAAGGATTCAAAAAATTGGTTCAAAAGGCAACTTTGTTCACCACTATGTTCTTTCATAACCGCTCCGTGGGGTTGATTAGGGGTAAGGCAACAGGGCTTAGTACGAAGACTAGGAATGGGAGTATGGGACACAAGTCAAAACCACCCTAAAGCGTACCTTTTAATGCATATAGCCTCCTAAATCATTTTATTCAAGATATTAAATTATTAATTAAATAATAAAAATCTTGTAATCATGCTTAGCATGCTAATTATTCATCAAGAACTTTGATAGCTTTAAATTTAAAAAAATATATAATAATAATAATGAAAAAACTTTAAGGGTCAATCCAACACAACCTGTCTTCACCCAAACCCATTCAGACTTGTTACCCAACCTGCCTGATTTTTCAACCTCTAGCTTAAACACAGTGGAAGACTACTGAAATCTATGAAAGCACTAAGTTGATATATACACCTTATGGCCTGCAGCAACCGCAAGAAGCTCTCCTTCAGCATGGAAGGCAATGGAAGCAATAGGGCGGTCTGCAACAAAGCAAAGATGCAGATATAAAAATACGTACATATGCATACGAAGAATTGTTTTTTCATGCATAAGTGTGTGACTTTGGTCTTTAACACAACAATAAGTAGGTGAAACATATCAGTCTTTGTTAAATGGCAATTAGCAAGATGTTCGTTTAACACAATATAACTTATCCTCAGAATAAAAGAGAAAGAATGTGCTTAGTGATTACAAAAATCACGAGACCCTATGCATTCCGATGTATTTGCATTCCATAATCGAACTTCATGATCCAAGCTTCCACTGGCAAGTATTTCTGGATGCAGTGGGTGGAATCTAACCTGTAAAAGCACAATTACTACATCAAGAGAATAGATACCATCACACATTTCACCAACTGGACTACTGGAGGCATGAGAAAGTCTAAGCAGCTTATAGAAGATAAAGTGTAAAAAAATGATCATGTCATTTCCTGAAAATTAGAAAAACACAGAGGTGGCAATTTCAATCCATGTACTTGTAATGGTTGATTCAGGTTATGTTTTATCTCTAACTGGTCAAAGGCATAAAAAATTGCTTAATAGGAACGGCTAGTCCAAAGTCGCCTAAACTGATGTATAAAGCCTCCTAAATCATCTTTCAACCCAACCCACCAACCCCTTTCTACCATCCCAAAAAACTTATTTTGACTCACTACCAACCCACCCAGCTTGCCACAACCAGAAAAACAGTCAATGCCATCAAAATTCCATAAGATTTTAGCTGCCAAGTGATTACGTGTGCACCATATAGGGGTGGCAATTGTAACTTTAAGTAGAACTTTATGTGATGAATGGCTCTCTTAGGTCCATATTCCAACAGTTTCCCACAGTGAAGTAAAACATTGAAGTTCTAAAGGAGCAGCAAAACAGGAAAAAAGAACCAAACGAAAGAAAAAAAATAGAAGGTGAGAGAGATATGTGTCACACTCATACACCTTTAGCTTGTAAGTGGAACTAAATAGATCTACTGTTTCTAGCTTCCCTGATAACTAAGTACCTATCTTTGCAATGAATGCCTCTATCAGATTGGCACATCAAATATTTTCATTTACATTTACAGAATGTAATGAACGAGTGTTACTGAATATGTATAAGTTGCTTTCATTTTCTAATTACAACAAATTGGTGTATCAACATTCAATTCCAGCACCGTTTCTTTCATTTTCACATCTCAATAAGAGTTGGAGAAAGATAAAATATAAACAGATGATCCTAACTCCCCATAACCCACTGGTGTTACAGACCAAGATAAAGGAACTAACACTCGGAGTTTTCAAAGAGAGGACTTGGTGTAGTGCCATTAGAAGATCAATTTAGTTAAAACTTGGTCAAGCAAAAATAATAACAAAAGTTTTAAAATAATGCTGTTTCCAAATACCTCTTCTACAAGAAATTACATTTTATGCATCAATAATCCTAAAGTTGAATCGAATAACAAGCTAGCAGCAGAAAGAAAATAAAGGCGACCAAGCATTTGTATCTTACCACCCAAGGAGTTCTTCGATGACCACTCAGCACCTTTTCACATTTTCCGGTTTGGCAGTCAATTATTTTAACAGTATGGTCACCACTGTCAATCCAAAAAAGCAAGTAAATTCAAGATACATACAAATAATAAGAAAAGCTGCAAAGGACTAAAACAAAGACTCTGATAACATACTGAGTAGAAGCAAGAATTTTCCCATCTGCGCTAAACGCTGCTGCAATTGTTGACCTCGGAGAAGGCACCAAAGGACAGTATTTGGCTGATAAACACCGCAAGGACTCGGCCTCCACCCTGGAACCATACAAACAAGTAACTGGTAAAACACCATGGCTAAACTTCACTCTTTCTCTTCAAAGGCATTAAATTTTAAGTTACCATGAAAGAAGTTCGCGTCTTGAGTTCCTCACTCTTTCACTTTCAGATTTAACAGATGACTGATGCTTGTGATTATAAACTTCTCCCCACCGCTTTTTTGGCAAGCACTTTGCGGTTCTAGGTGCTATCTCTCTTCTTGTCAGCAAATGAAGCACATTCCTATCACTAAGAAAATTTCCCTGTGAGATGACTTGTATTAAGTTCACTCACCACTAAGATACAGGGGAAAGTTGTCCTAGCCATCAATAATTAAGAGTGCATGACTCATTTGTTTATGCATGACATTCGAAACCTTCTAGATTAAAAAATCCTACATGCATGCCAACACGGAAAACCTAAAATTCAAACAATAACCAATTGAGGAAGATCATCTTAAGGTGCCAGAACACAAACACATCAAAAGACGCGATCAATCAAAATATGGAAACGTTAGTGAGTATGACATAACATGGAAAAAGAAAACAGAGTTAGATAGCATAGTTAGCATGATTATGATAGTCTAATTACCTATATATAGGAATCATTGGTAGGCATAGACTCGTACCAAGACTAACAAAGACAAATGAAACAACTTGATCCAACACAGAGGTTTCAGCATCATAGAGATCGAGCTTGGTTTTGTGAATTACAACAGAATGTACAGTCCAACAAGCAAAAAATTCTCAATTTCCTAATTGCAAATCTTGAACCCAACCGACCTTTGATTATTCGATTCAAATACCACAATTCAACATTGTTTAGCATGGAATAAAAAAGAAGTAAATAAATAAGAAAGATCAATCAATCAACAATTCTAGAATTTTCCTGTTGGCATATTTTTTATCGAATTCAAATTATAAATAATTGAGAAACGAAAAAGACTTGAATCTCACTTTTGATGGATTTGAGAAGGTAAAGACGAAGATGAGAGGGTGTTGAGATCATCAAGGCATGAACTTGTATCCATTCATGTAAATCAAAATTAAAAAGAAAAGGGTTTAATTAAGATAAAGATGTGTAGATTTGGAGCAGAGAAATCCAAGAAACAGAAACCCTAGTTGTAACCGCCAATTTCTCTCTCTCTCCTTTCTCGACTTCGATTGGATTGAGATTTGTGAAGAGAAACCCTAGCGAGCGAGAGAGAAAGGTTAATCTGAATGACGTGCAAGAAAGGGAACAAATCTCCCCCGGCCGTGTTGTTTTATTTTTTTTATTTTCAGCTATAATATTAATATTAATATTAATTAATTCGGAATATAATAATTTGGATAAGTTTCCCTTCTTGAAAACCCTCTTAAAAGTCAAAATAATAAAATATATTATTACATCTATACATTAAATCTAATATTGAGATTGAAATATATGACAAAATTTAAAGTGGAGATAAGAAAAAAGAAAATGTATGTGTCATATGTTAAATTTTGAGAAAATTAGGAATGATTTAGACACATGTATTAGATATATATAACATTACTTGTTGGCAAATGACAACTAGTATAATAATTTTGTTTTGCTCGGGTAAATTAAGTTTAAAAAAATGACTCAAATATTATATATTTGTAGAATTTAAAATAACAAACAGTTAACTTCTTCTAACCCTTTTAACATGTTCAATTGGTATTGACCTCAATAATCTATATCTATACTACTATATTAAGTATATAACACTTTCTCTCCTTAAAAAATTAAGAATTCTTAATTTTTTAATCAATACTAAATCTCCACCTTTAATTTTATTTACATTAATCTCATCCATCAATTCATTAAACTTTTCACCTCTTTTCCTCCTTTAACAAATAACTAGTTTATAGACCCGTGTACACACGGGTATTACCGAAGTAAACTTGAGATATATCAAAATTAAATAAAAAAACATTAGAAGTATACATACACAAAAACTTTCAAATACGTAACTAATAAACTAAATGTTTCCTTGTTGTCTTCAAATAAAGCAAAGAGACCAGATTTTAAAAGATTTCAACTCGATAATCAAATGATGATCTTAAAGCTATAATAGAATAAAGAGATATGGTTGTTTTTATTTTATTTTCCGTTGGTTCATCTTCATCTCTAATTTTTAAATTATCATGCATGATAAAAAGACATTTTCTATAACTTTAAAATGTCTTTGGTGAAAGTTAACTAAAATGTTTGAATCATTTTTATTCTAGAAATATACATAATAGCACAAACATTTTTGCCAGAGATGATCTTTGTCTCGATAACATGTGTATCAAATTAAAATAATTGAAGAAATATTTGATAATTAAATGACTCTAATCTATTCATATTTATAGAAAAATAATAAAAAGTGGACA
>JAUEJL010101214.1:0-13241 GCA_032274825.1 Drosophyllum lusitanicum
CGCTAGAAGGAGGGCTTGAACCTCCGACCTTGTGGTTAACAGCCACACGCTCTAACCAACTGAGCTATTCCAGCTTTACATGCTTTTGCTTTCAATATCCTGTTGTTATCTATCATCTCACAATTGGCACATAATATATGTTGGCTTCTACGCAGTACGCCACTAACTGAATCCCGTGTTGTAGCACGCGATGTGGAGAAGAAGGTTTTTTCCTTCACTCCGCCTCCGTTACTTCTCTTCAGAGTCAGAAACCCCATCTCCCCCTTCACTTTATTCCTTCCTGCAACCTTCTATCTTTGCTGTAAGAAAACCGCAATCAATACAATCCCCTAATCTTCAAAATCAAACCCCAAAACCTACACCTTTAGATAAACAACAAAACCCAAATCTTGAATCTGCTCTCCAATTGTCCCTCCAGGAGAACAGCACAGATGAAGCCTGGAAATGCTTCAAATCTTTTTCATCATCAAAGTTATTACCAAGTAAGTCTCTCATTAACTCATTGATTACTCATTTGTGTGGGGTCAAGGATGAGACACACAATCTCAAAAGGGCTTTTGCTACTATGATGTTTGTGTTAGAAACAAATCCAGATATACTAGAGCATAAGACTGTTGAGACTTTCTTGAATTCGGTGAAGGTTACTACTAACGGTGCCCCTGCTTTTGCATTGGTTAAGTGTATGTTCAAGAACAGGTATTTTGTTCCTTTTGGTATGTGGGGTGGTACTCTTGTGGAAATTAGTAGGAAAACAGGTAGATTTTGTGATTTTTTTGAAGTTTTTAATGAGAATTGTAGGATTGTAAAAGAGGAAAAGATACGTTCATTGAGGCCTGATCTGGCTGCTTGTAACGCAGCTTTGGAAGGCTGCTGTCATGAACTTGAATCAGTTACTGATGCACAGAAGGTGCTCGACACAATGTCTTTGTTGGATGTTCACCCTGATGAGACAAGTTTTGGCGCCCTTGCTTATTTATATGCAAAACAAGGACTCGACAAAAAGATAACTGAATTAGAAGACTTGGTATGTAGATTTGGTTTTTCTAATAAAACGGTGTTTGTTAGTAAATTGATTAGCGGGTATGTGAGATCAGGTAATCTAGAATCTGTTTCAACTACTATATTGCACAACTTGAGAGAACTCGATGGGGAAGGTTTAAACTTTCATGAGGAAACATACGGTGAAATAGTGAAAGGATATCATGAGCATGGAAGCGTTAAGGGTTTAGCAAGTTTGATACTTGAAGCTCAGAAGTTAGAGTCTACAACTGTAATGGTTGAAAAATCTGTTGGTTTTGGTATTATAAATGCTTATGTTAATCTTGGCTTATTAGAAAAGGCTCATAGCATTCTTGATGAAATGAATGCTCAAGGAGGTTCTGTAGGGCTTGGAGTTTATGTGTCAATCTTGAAGGCTTATGGTAAGGAACAAAGAACAGCAGAAGCTGCACAGTTAGTTTCTGAAATGTCCAGTTTAGGACTTGAGCTTGATGTTAGTAGCTTTGATGCTCTAATAGACGTGTCTATGTCTAGTCAAGATTTTCAGTCTGCATTTTCTCTATTTAGAGACATGAGAGAAGCAAGAATACCTGAATTAATGGGGAGTTATTTAACAATAATGACAGGTTTAACAGAAAACCATCGTCCAGAACTTATGGCAGCGTTTCTAGATGAAGTAGTTGAGGACCCGAGAGTAAAAATCGGGAACCATGATTGGAATTCCATCATTCATGCGTTTTGTAAAGCAGGGCGTTTAGAAGATGCTAGAAGGACTTTCAGAAGAATGGTCTTTCTCCGATTTGAACCAACAGAGCAAACATATCTTTCTCTAGTTAACGGGTACATGAATGCGGGAAATTACTTCAATGTTTTGATGATGTGGAATGACGTGAAGAAAAGGGCGTCGTTTAATGGTGAAAAGAGTTTTAAACTGGATCATGGTTTGGTTGATGCTTTTCTTTATGCTTTAGTGAAAGGGGGTTTCTTTGATGCTGTGATGCAAGTTGTGGAGAAATCTCAAGAGATGAAGATATTTGTAGATAAATGGAGGTACAAACAAGCATTCATGGAGAATCATAAGAAGCTTAAAGTTTCAAAATTGAGAAAGAGAAGCATTAAGAAAATGGAAGCGCTTATTGCTTTCAAAAATTGGGCTGGTCTAAACACATGATTACTTCTGCTGCGTTCTTTGAAATAGTTGCTTGATGACAAACAACAATTAGTGGAAGTTGAGATATATGTAGGAAAAGACTGTATCTTTTTTTTTTCAAAGTCGGTGGTGCTTTGAAGTTATTGAGATATGGCTGTGTTTTGACCAAAGAGTTGCATATATGTTGGCACTGGATGTTTAATGTCCTTTTCATTGTGGTTGGTGATATAAATCACGTGATTTCTTGTTTTTCTTATTAATCTAGTTGCTTCATTACGTTTGTGAATGATGCTTCTGCTGGCCTCTTCTTTTGTAGGACCAACATCGCTCAACTTGAACTCAAGGGTGGTTAATTTATTGAACTCTTGGGAAGTAAAGCATTTCAAGGAGTTGCCCCAGCTTAGATTCTAACAGGTTCGATTCTTGCCGATCTGCTGTTAAAAACATGAATAATTGAACAGAGAACAGAGATGCAAGAAGTGTATGGTAATGGTTCCTTTTTCAATATTTAGACAGTCATAAACGGGATTATGAAACTGGATTTGCATGTTGGATGTTAAACTGGGCAATGTAATTTGATTCAGTTTTTAGATCAGTGCAGGTTTATTTAAGTGTTTGAATTAAGTTTCGTGTGTTAAAGATGTAATCTCTGTTTGCATGATGAATGAAAAATTCTGGGTAAAGTTTAGGGGTGAGAAGAAAAACCGAAAAACCAAACCATAACCGAATTAACCGAACCAAATGATTAACCGAGGGGTCGGTTATAGGTTTTTTCAATTACCAACATTTTCGGTTCGCTTATGGTTATGAGTGTTTGGTTAACCCACTTTAATCAGACAGAACCGACATACATAGTGGTTATGAGTGTTTGGTCCCTCTTTCAAGAATTTGAGAACTGTGGACTGCTTTTAAGTGCTTCTTCTTGGGAGAATGCATGAATTGGCTAACAATACTGACAGCAGATGCAGTGTCAGGTGTAGTATGTGAGAGATATTAATCCACCAACCAATCTTTGATAAGATTCTTTATCTACGCTTTGATCTTCTTCTTCTAATCCCAACTAGTTTTGTTCCATACTTCCATTTGGGTATCAGCTAGTTTGCATCCTAACATGTCTGTCTCCTTCAAAAGTTCCAATACATACTTTCTTTGTGAAACTGATATACCTGATCGGGTCGTAGCAACTTCCATTCCCGTGAAGTACTTGACATTTCCATTTAGTTCAAACATCTTACTTAGGAAAGACTTAAGTAGCACTATTTAAAGTTGAATATCATCTGTAACTATTATGTCATCAACATAAACAATAAGAATTGATTTCTTTCCTTGTTTTGAGTGTTTTGTCATTCGTGAAGAGAGTGTGGTCAGATTGAGCTTGTAGATATCCTCTAGACTTCATGACTTTTTTGAATTTATCGAACCATGATCTTGGAGATTGCTTTGGATGATAAAGTGACTTCTTCAACTTGCATACCTTCTCTTTATATGTATCAAAACCTGGAGGAAGATCTTATAGATTCCTTCTTGTAAATCTCCATTTAAGAATGCATTCTTCACTTCAAATTGTTGAAGAGGCCAATCCAGGTTAGCAGCTATAGACAAGAGGACCCTGATTGTATCAAAACAAGTGGACCCTGATTGTATCAAAACAAGTGGACCTTCGGTCAACCCTTATGTCCATGGATACCAAGATGTCACAGGTACGAATATGTCAAATCCCCTTGCATCAAACTCTAATAATACTACCTGCTAGGCCGCTACTGAAAATTTGTACTTTTAATCTTAGTTAACCCAGTTATATGAATTGCATAGAAAACATGAAATGTGATGCAATTGATATTTCATATTTATTTCCTCCATCATGAATTGGTAGTATCAATCTTGCTTTGGTATCTTCTTCTACTCTTTACTATTTGGTGATTATATTCACTTACATTTTGCTTAGATGAATACCATCCAGTTTTCTTTCTGTTACATATTTCACTTTCAGGTGATGCTCATCAAAATGTTGTGATTTTGGAAATCTTTTAGGCGCACATACAGAGACTTTGATGAAATGTTAAGAGAGAAAGTTGGCTTCTTGGGTCAGAGTTACTGATAGGTGGATGCAACAAAAAAAAATGGTATCTATTATAGTAATTTACTTGCATCAACTATGATTTGAGATGTGGTTTTTTATTATTTGAATGGGTTGTGGGTCATTTATCTATTTACTTGTCTATTTCAACAATTTAATTTTATATATATATATATATATATATATATATATATATATATATTTCAGCCAACTTATTATAGTTGATTTGACGAATATGAATAGAAATGGGTCACTTTTTTTTTTTGAATAGCAGATACACGCACACACTAATCTAATCCTAAATTTACACCTTCTATCCACAGCGAGACTTGAACCTATGACCATAATCTTGATATTGCTAGGCTACAAGGTCTTTGGTAGAATCACTTTTAATATTAGGTTTGATAAACAAGAGTCTCCTACGTGTGATTATGTTGATGAAACAATTTTTTTCTCCTGAAGACATTTCCCCTCAAGTGTAAGCGCATTCACGTATCATTTTCCATACTTGTTCCTCTTCATGATTCAATGACTCTGGATACAAAAGAATAAAAAAATTTATACTAAACAGGAAGGATTGAAGTAAATAGAGGCAAGGACCTTAGACCTGTGAAATAGGAGGTTGGTAAGACTTTTCATCATAGTTTAAAAATAGTTTTCACTAAAAAAAACATTAAAATCTCCAAATACTTGTAAAAACCGTCAATTCATCGAGGCAAACTTAAAAAACAACACGTCTCAACAAAAATCGTCAGGCCCAAGTGCCCAACCGACAATAAATTTTTAAAAGTAAGACCAACCTGGGTGGTTGAAGTGGTTAACTAGTGAATCGGTGAGAGGATGGTTTAACAATAATCGGGTTAATTCCTATTTTTTTCTGGATTAAACCGGTCGAACCGGCTAACCCGGTGGATGATGTAGAAAATATATTTGACGAACAAGAGTAAGAACTGATTTCTCAGACAAAGGTTATATTTTTATTTTTACATAATTTAATTTACAATTAATCTATTACGTGACATCAAAATTTCTTATTTATACATTAAAACTAAAAACTGGGTCGACTCAGTGGTTAAACCAGTTGAACCGTCACCCGGTCATCACACTAAATCAACTAAAAACCGGTGTTTTTAAACATTGCTAAAAATCTATTCTACGTCTTTATCTTGGTCGAATAAGATGCTAACAGGGGTACAATAATTCGTTAAGAGCACGTAATTTTCCTTGATATCGTGATTCATGGAATGCACCAATGAGCCCTCTACACGTGTTATTTTCATCTACACATTTCAGAGGAAAGGGCCTATTTTTCACAATCTTTTGCCTTTCCAAGTTTTCTCGGCAATATTAAGGTGTTTTGACGATTTCAGAGGTGTTCCGGTATACCAATTTAGGGTTTTAGGCTATGATGTGTAAATTCCAATTAAGGCTTTTTTTTTTTGGTTGCTAAAAACTTTTTAATCTTATACGATGACGTATTATTAATGTATTTAGTTCTTTGATACATATTATAGTTACTTTTATATTAGTAATTAGTAATGCATCTAGTATTATAACGATTATTTTGCATTATAATTGTTAATTTTATATCATTTATGTATCACTAATGTATTTGTCTGCTTGCTAATTTCAATGTAAATCACCAAAAAGAGAAAAAAACGAACTTAGAGACTAATGTAAATGTAAAAATGTCCGAATGAAATAAGAAAAAGACAAATATTTTATAAGAAAAAAGAATAAACAAAGAAAGAGAAAATAATGAGAAACGTGTTGAAGTTTAAGACATTGAGAACGACATTTAAAAGTTGAATAAAAAGACGTATAAAGTATAGATGCATTTCAGATAAGTTTGTTTACCTAAAAACTTCAAACTTTTAGGTAATGTTACCCTTTCTCAATGGACAACATCCACATTAAGTTGTCAAATAAAGCTTTAATTAAAAATTCGAGCAAATAACAAAATCATTTCACAATTCTTGAATCTAATTTATAATCCAACAAATTTTTTTACATGGTAGTGAAAACTTAAACCAAACTAATGTTGAATGGAAGGAGCAGGTATAATACCCCATCTCTGCCTCACTTCCTCTAAATCTTCATGAAAATGCTTCTCGTAATAAACACACATTAGATCAGTTGATTTCATACCTGCCCGAACTGCCCAAGGGAAGTAATGCTGGTAAAACAACCATCTTTGTTTCTCACTAAACCTTGCAGTTCCTCCAATCACAGACATGAAACACATTGGTAGTAACATTTGCTCAAATTCTATGACTTTCAGTGCTGACTCACCGATCAAATTTGTTGGAAGACCAAAAAGTGTGTGCCAGAAATCGTGCACCTCACGTGCACGCATTGCTACATATGCTAGTTCTTCGGTTTCCATGAACCTCACTGGTGGTCTATCATCTGGTGAGAAGTTTCTTGATCCCATGAACTTTGCATATGCAGCACCAAATGTGTTTTCTGGTAGGTCCCATGCATGCCCCACATTCTTGGAGATAACACGAGGGCGGTCCAACAGTATTTCCTGAAATATTAAAATATATTGTGGCTTTTCAACTACCATGAAGAATGAAAAGAAAAAAAAACACTGGTTTTTAAGGTTAAAGGTAGCCATAAATTAAAGATGCAATTGATTCATGTTCTTTGTTATGAATATTACAATATTACCACATGAAGGAAAATAGACATTCAATGATGCTTTATTATTTTGTTAATGTTTGGCATGAATTCATACGTTCTATTATTATATATTCTATCTCGTTAGTTATTTAATAATATGCAAACACATTAACAAAATAATAGAGACATGAAAGGGTATTTATATTTTGAACCATAAAAATGACACACACCAGACACATATAGTAATAATTCATTTTGGATCTTACAGACACCAAAGATCGTGTATAGTTTACAATTTTGATAATATTATGTTCTTAATGGGTCAAGTGGGTAAGATCAATAAAAAGAATAGATTAGCCAATAAAGATGGGTTAAACGGTTTTTTAAGTGGTCGAAAACATGCTTAGGTGTTTACAACCTCCTTAAGTATTTTATTAAAAAATTGGATTTTATATAATACTTATTGTAGCCTGTTTAATATATATTGATTCTTCATGAATTCTATACGATAATAGAAGACAAAAATGTAGTGGATTAACCCGACCCAACCCGTATTGACCCATTAACCCAACGTATCCGTTTTGCCACCAATAATGGAGCATTTAAACTCCTTGATACGGCTTGTAAATGACCAAGACTGTACAACACAAAAGCGTTCCACCCTGGCTCAAACTTATACTTTATATACCAAAGATTTGTTAATAACTATGCAACAAATTCACTAACTTCACCATTATTATGCTGTGTGATAATCATAATAAGATGAGTTTCAAGACTTTCAAATGCATTATCTTCGACTTAATGACAGTGAAGAACTGAAGATGACAAAAATCTACGATGTACCAATTAGCCTCAACTTGTTAACAAAATTCATACATATATATATCTCATAGGTAATGTATGTTTAGAAGGCTACATGTTTCACCTAATTCACAGATTGAAAAGAAAAGAAATACATACTCTGCCTTCGGGATTTCTTTTCATTCTTTCAAGTACTCTCTGGAAAGCAGGTTTCCCAGTTGTCTCCCCCAAAGCAGCTATCAAATCGGCTCTTCTTGGATCCACTAATGCACCAACTGCAGACCCAAGGGCAACTGCAGCCTGCTGCCAACCCCTAAGTCGAACTCGGGCACCCTCCACCATGGTGAATGTAAGCTGAAAATTCAAATTTGATCTTTCAAAACCATAATTGTAATCGATGTAAAAAACAGAAGCTTCAATGATTAGTCACTACCATGATATTATGCACTTATGCAGTTATGCTATGTGTCTGTTAATGCTTAGCCAGACCTATATTAAGAAAGGTATGTTTTTATAAACCCCTAGCATCTAACAAAAATAACCACCACCCAGTTTTATCACTTATAAATAAAGACCAAATATGCACCACTAACATCGACATTTCTCTTCAATCCATTCATCGCCAATTACCACATTATAAATAATAAAAAGGAAACAAATATCTTTTCATGGGAACCTTCAGTTATATAGATTATAAATATATAATATAAGATTTCTGTTTGCTTATTTTCATTAAAACTTTATCTTTTATACACGCACACACTTATTTTGCAACAAAATGTGACTAATAGCAAATTACAGATAGAATCTAAAATGAAATGTGTGACAGTGTGAAACCCTACAGTCAGAAGCAGTATAAATTAATCATCAACCAAGTTTCTTAATTATAAGTATCAAATACTCGTAGTCAGATTTTACTTTGATCGGAAATATAAGTCTATGGAACAGAAACAAGGATATCTACATCTTCTACATTTCTAATATACACCTTATAGGTTGAAATTTAGAGCCTCAATTGTGCCAATGGAAAACAATTGACATTCACAGAAAAATCCATAACCCTAAAACACTAACAGCTGGAGAATCAAAATGGTATTTAATCCATGTACTTACTTGCAAAAACCTAAAACCTATATCCCAAATTTCCCCATGCTTTATATTATTTTAGCAAAATACAACCATGTGAGATTAAGGGGCTGTTTGATAAAATAGAACTGTTAAGCAACTGTCTGAATGGTTCGAAGACTCCAAATGGTATTATAAAAAAATCTGGCTTATAATACTTCTGAATTCCTGATCTGAATGATGAAAATATATATTAGCCTTCTCTATGATAATATTTCATTGAGACATTTAATCAAACACCTTATATACATGATATATCACAAGAATTTCATAGATCTTCAAACTAACACAAACAGAATAAAACAGAAAACAGGCAAATATGAACTGCGTTCCAGATGAACACAGTAGCAGGCATGAGAAAGCCAACAAAATCAAAAATCTAACCAACAAAATCGAACATAGTAGCAGACATGGAGACAGTAGCCTATTCAAAATCAGGCATGAGAAAGACATGAACAGAGTACCAGAAACACAATCGAACGCATGCATGGGAAAGACAGGAACAAAACAGTAGCCTATTCGAAATCAAACCAACAAAATCGAAAATTGAACCTAACCGAATAAAACCACGAGATCGAAAATCGGAGTAGCAGCTTCTGCGGTGGAGAGGTGCGTATGGAGAAGCAGCTTCGACTTTTGACGGTGGTAGAACCTTCGGAGGTGATGGAGAAGGCGTACGGGGGCAGAGCAGTACGGGATGATGGGAAATCGTCTGTTACAACAAATGAGATTGTGATTTGTGAGGGTAAAAGGGTTGTTTATTTTAGGGAAAAAAAACTAGATTATTTTAGTCCCAAGGCCTGTTGTGGTTAGGCCACCAGTAGCGGGTGTCCCGATTCTTTCGGGTAACTTTGGGTTGTTCAGGAACACCCCTATCTCATTTCGGGTTTCTCTCCTTATTTTTTCATTTCGGCTTCCTACACCCTATGTAACCTAAGGATTCTTTTTTTTTTTTGTAGAGAGAGTAAAGAGAAAGAAAATATTTAGGTTGATTTGGGATGAATGCTACTCAGGTTTTTGTGTTTATTTGAGTTGGGAAGAAAAGTTGATGTGGCAGGTGATCTGGCATTTGGGTTAATTTGGGTTGGGAAAGACTATACTCTTGGCCTTAAAGAAAGAAGCATCGGAAGTCGGAAGAATCTCATCGAAACTAACAGTGACATGAATTCGATTAGGCGAGACATCATTCAACCAAGTTTAATCATTATCTCTCTCTAAACTCTCCTCCGGCAAAGATTTGATACTTGTAGGTGAGACAAAGAAGCCGCTGAAACTCTAAAGGCAAGAGAGCCACCATGGGGTGACCATCCGTTTTATCTTATCTCGACCCCTACTGGTTTGTGTTTTCTGCAAAAAAGAAATCTATTAAACTCTACTAAAAATTACAGCTCATAGCGGAACCCTTTTATAATTATTGGTAAGAACGTTTACACAACAAATTACACTAAATTGAAATGGTTAGGGTTTTTGTGTTGATTTTTTCAATTACTTAGACAAAGGATATATATATACTAGGTTAAAGACCCATGTATTACACAATTTGATTTAAAAATAAAAATAATAATTAAACATTTATAAAAAAAATATCAAATGATTGTAAGATATAAAAGAAATAAAGTAGTTATGAGTTTATTTGTAAAGCATGACCATATGATATTAAATTGAGCAAATATATCTTGCAAAATTTTAAAGGACTTGACAAGAACTGTTTGAATTCCTTCAAAAGGAAGGTGGTAAGTAATGTTATTCATATTGCCTAAACACACATTAACATAATCTGATTTGGTAGAAATTGCAGCTTCCATTCTTCAACAATACATCGCATTTGTGTCTCTAAAATTGATGGCTACTCTGGTCATCCTACAACATCGAATTCACTAATTCATTTTCTACTTGATTGGTTCATTTGAAACTTCACATCTTTTCTTTGTTTGATGAGTAAATTTTGATCAACAAAGTAGAACAACTTTGAGAACAAACCTAAGCAGTAATCTGAGACAGTTTTCTCAAATCAAATCGTATCCACAAATGAACCTAGGATGCCAATACAAGACCCATTTTTAGCTTTCTAGACTACCGGTTAATATGACAATAATAAACATTTATCAAATTATGTATGCCCGTATTCCAAAAGAACTACTTAGTGCTCGAGATACACTGTATTAACTAATTCCTAAAGAACTTCTTAGTGCTTGAAGGATTTGAAAAAACTTTGTTGTGTCATGAAATTCCAGCAAATGGGTAGTAATGAGTTTTGGTACCAAGATTGTTAAAGTAAAACAGTGGAACTCTAATGTTTTTATTTTTGTCATGAACTTAGATATATGATTTCAGTACAACAACTTCAAAATGTACCAACTCTTGTTGTGTCATTGCAAGGAGGATACCTGATAAAGGGAAGATTAGTATGTTAATGAAATATAATTAGACACAAGAAGAAAAAGACCAATTAGAATTATAGCTTAAACTTCATTAAAGAACACAATCAAAGCAGTTAGAAATATAATTAGACACCCTTTTTATTACCTGCTGAAATGAAATCAACTCTATTTCCAAAGCATATATAGTTCAATCAAGCCTAGAACACAAGCTTCATGAAACTATATTTCAGGCTTGAGAATTGATTTGTTTTCTTCAGAATGGACCCATCTCCGCCACCTCTGTACAGTTGTAATTAATATTGCACATAACACAAAAGCTTAATTTAATCCAAATCATGCATCGTCTTTGACGTTCCTCGATTATTTATTCATTAAAAAACCTCCCTGTTAACATTTAACCATGTGTTTAATCATTATCTTTTTACATGAAATTTGTGACTTACAGTTCATTGTGTCTAGACCTCTACAACCATTAAAAAAAAGACGACGTGGCTGTGTGTGTGGATCTTTATCATCTAATTTTTTTGGTTGCAAAACAGATTCAGGTTGGGCCATGAAAAATGATCCAATCATGATGATTCGTATACAATAAAAAATGTCCATACACAACAATTTATACATTATGAACATGTACCATGTGTTGTACCTGTTGCGAATTTTGGTATGTACATATCAGCTCCATAACCTAAGTGATCATAAAAGCATTTTTTTTGTTTACAAAGATGCAGCTAAAGTAACCTTCTATAATCAAAAAATTCCCAATATCATAATTAATACTAACATTAAAGAATAATTAGCATAAAGTACAAACGAATCACTTAGAAAACATTTATAACTATGAGTTCTACTTGTTACTTGTAGCAAAAGTGACATGCATATGCCACAACCAAAAACCCCGTTCTACAAAAGCATACACATTGAATTTGCAAATGCATTTGTAATTTCAATAAAGAAACTACCACCTTCCATCACAATTAAATTGTGATGATTACTATTTTCTGACAAAAAAAAATTAGAGACGTAGAGTTGTGTTCCAATGTATCCAGTAACCTCTCATTTAATGAAATAAAGGGATTCACATGTATTTACAAATTTAAACATTCTTTAGTCATTTAAACATTATCAAACAGATGGTTCACATCCATATCACACCAAAAAAACTAACAACAATGATTTATAGGAAAAGTGGAAAGAAGTGAATGGAACATAAGGGTAGAGAACTAAAATAATATAGTTTACCTAAACTTTCTAAATAGAAAGTCGAGAAACTAATCAATGATGACGATGAAAGCAATTGAAATAAAATTCATTCAAATAATGATATGTGAGAAATCAATAACAATGCATGAATTACCTAAGCCCTAAAAAATTGATGCACCATAGACAATTTTACAACCCGTAATATAACAAAAACATCATATCATCGATTTGAAGCATAAAATTTGCAATGTAGACCTGTGTTCTTTGTTGACAATTAATTCCTCCAATCGATGATTTAAGGAGGAAGCATTGAAATTGAATAAAAAGAAGAAATCAGCTTACAAGTCATGGCGATTGAAAGCAATCTGGATACATCATCGATGATTGAAGTAAGATCCCCTATTATCTTAATCGTTTCAGTAATCGTGCATAAAATACCCTAATTTCAGTTATTTATGCAATCGATAATGAGTAGTAGGCAAGAGTAGGGGATTGCAAAAAGATGTGTCGATATGGGAAGGAAGCTGTCGATATTAAAGAGGGATGGAAGCCATCAGGGAGGAGAAAGAGGCGTCAGTAGAGGAGGGAGATGTTGTGTAGTATATTAAAAGGTGTCAATATTATTATCAATGAAACGAGGAGCGGGAAAATGAGAACAATGGAGGCTTAGAAAGAGGCCACGTTTCTCTTTAGTTACTTATTTATTAAGTATAGAAGAAGTGAAAAGATCATTTAAGAACCTTTTTTATTGTAAGTATCACGAGTACCATTTGTAACCATCATTAATGCTTATTAATAGGGGTATTTTGGTCTTTTATATAATTTTCCAACCGTGAATTGTGTCTGGATGAGTCGTCATTAAAGATCAAGCCTTGATTTTCCC
>JAUEJL010101225.1:0-13240 GCA_032274825.1 Drosophyllum lusitanicum
TTTCTTTTCTTCTGCAGATTTAATTTCATACATATTCGTGAGTTTGAGTGTGAGTTATAAAGGCTTGATATCCAACACCCCCCTCTTTTATTTTTTGAAAATGGTCATGACACTGACAATCTTCTGGTCATGAGCCTTCATTTTCATCAACAAAAGGCACAATGCAGTCATATAGGATTCATAAATCTCAAACACAATATAGATTTGTAGTCATATGCCGTTCATGAATCTCAACACAATATATTGATATAAATATCCATACGCATATGTGTGTGCGTACGCGAACATATGCTTGCATGTAATCTACATGCCGCTATCTATGCAACACCTGCATCTTCCATGCCGCCCTAATGGCCAGTGGCGTATCAAATGGATCCAAGAATAATCCGACAAGAAAATTAACAACAACGTTCCCTCTGAGATACAGCAATCACCACTCAAAACAAATTGCTGGGCAACTTCAAACTGAAATTTTGATACAGATACACCACGAGATTCCAAATCAGCTACCAAGATCACCTCCTAATTCTGTCAAAATTAGGATAGCAATGGAAAATAATAATCTCTAAATAAAGAGAAAGAATATTAGGAAATCAAGGACCACCTTTCTCATTCATCAATTTCGCATTACATACGAGAGAAAGGGGAAGTACAACTACCCACCTAGCTATGTTTAGGGAATTAAAATTGACTAGTATGTAGCACACACGGGGTGAAAAGCCTGCAATCAAGTCATGAGGTCTGACTGGATCAAGCTGACTCACCCGTGTCCCATTTGACTCGCATCTTGAAACGGTTGTAGATCCGATACATTGATCCGGTTGTAAGGGGGTTCTGCCTATCATCCTCCCCAGCTTCAAGAAAGTTTGCCCTCAAACTTGGGATAGGCTCATCCGGGTCATAGTATGGTTGAAGACCAGTGACATTGAACGTAGCCGCTGCTGCAGGTGTTCCTGGAAGATCTACTTTATATGTTTTGTCGTTAACCTTGTTTAGAATTTTAAACAGACCTTAACACTTGGGGCTATGCTTGGAACGACGCTTGGCTAGAAACCGATCCTTTCGAAAGTGAACCTAAACTAGATCACCCGGTGGAAACAGAATGTGCTTGCGTCCCTTATTGTGGTGGTACTTAATGAGTTCATTTAACTTGGTGATCTTGTCATGTACGAGCTAATGCAAAGCTTTAATATTAGCAGCTCGGTCTCTGGCTTCCTCATTGAATTTAGATGATGTGTCAAGGACGCAAGGTCTAACGGTGTCTTTGTATTCAAACCGTAGACAACCATGAAAGGACTACGACTAGTGGTCTTGTTGGGAGCTCTATTATAAGCAAATTCAGCCTGAGTTAACAATTCCTCCCACTTTTACAGGTTAGTATTGAGAAGTGATCTAAGTAGGGACCCGAGAGTGCAATTAGTTACTTTCATCTACCCATCAGTTTGGGGGTGACCGAAAGTACTAAATTTGAGCTTAGTACCAATTTTCCTCCATAAAGTTACCCAAAAATGACTAAGGAACTTGACGTCCCGGTCACTTACCATGGAACGTGGAATTCTATGTAGGTGAACTATTTCTTTGAAGTAGAGTTTAGCTATCCTAACTGCACCGTAGGTGGTATGAGAAGCAATGAAATGAGCCATTTTAGAGAAACGGTTGACAACTACCCTGATAGAATCTTTTTGGCACTTTGTTCTCGGTAAACCAATGATGAAATCAAGGCTAATGTCTTCCCAAGGGGCAACAGGTACTAGTAATGGGATATACAAACCATGGGGAAATGAGTGGCTTTTGACACGACAGCGCGGGACATAATGCTCTGCATCCCACACCATCTTGTGCCAAAAAAAATGATTATGTAACATGACAGGAGTTTTATCAATGGCCAAATGCCCTGCTAATCCACCCTCATGAGTTTCTTTGATCAACAGCAACCAAATGCTATGCATAGGAATACATAACCGGCTTTTCCCGAAGAGGTAGCTATTATAGAGATGAAATTCACTCTTAGCGTGAGTTTGGGAGCTAGAAAATAGTTTTCCAAAATTAGGGTCGGAGGGATAGTTCTGCGGGAGCAGTTCAAGCCCAACAACTCTTGGATGTAGTGAGTTAACCAAAGCATATTTGCGAGATAATGTCATAAAGCATCAACTCCCTTGTTTAGTTTTCCTGACTTGTGCTTAATGGTGAAAGTAAATGCTTGTAGATACTCTACCCACTTAGCGTGGCATGCTTGTAGCTTATGTTGCCCCTGAATATACTTTAGTGCCTCATGATAAGAATGCAATATGAACTCCTTAGAGATCAAATAGTGTTTCCAATTATCTAAACCCTCACTATAGCGTAAAATTCTTTGTCATAAGTTAAGTAACATCACTTTGCTTCATTTAATTTCTTGCTGAAATAGTCAATTGGTTGGGCCCATTGTGACATAATAGCCCCATTTACCACTCCTGAAGCATCACATTCGGCCTCAAAGACTTCATCAAAACACGGAAGGGCCAAGACCGGGGTCGAAGATAACTATTTCTTTAGTTCTTCAAAAACGCAGCCTACGCTTGCGGGTTCCAAGCGAATTATTTGAACTTAGTAATTTCAGTCATGTGGGCCACAAGAGTTCTGAATTCTTCACAAAGTGTCGATAAAAGGAAGCTAGACCATGAAATCTTTGAACATGCTAAATGGATCGGGGATCTGGCCAATCCCGAATAGCTTAAACCTTTCTTTCATGTACCTATACCGTGTGCAGAAACTAAATAACCAAGAAGGTTACTTGATTAGTGAAAAACTCACATTTGTCTAAATTCCCATAAAGTTTCTCCCCAACCAACACTTCGAATAGTTGTTGAAGATGGGATAGGTGATCATGTTCGGTTCGGCTTAATACCACGATGTCATCAAAGTAAACAAAAAAAAAACTTGCCCAAAAAGGGGTTTAATACTTAGTTCATCAAGCGCATGAAAGTACTTGGTGCATTTGACAACCCGAAAGGCATGACGAGCCATTCATACAAACCTCTTTTGCTTTGAATGTTGTCTTCCGGTCATCCCCTTCATATATTCTAATCTCATGAATCTGATGATAACCGCTCCTTAGATTGACCTTAGAAAACACGGTAGAACCTTAGAGTTCATCCAATAGCTCAGGGGAATTGGAAAATAGTACTTAATAGTTATCTTATTGATTGACCTGCTATCCATACACATTCATCATTCTTTGTTCTTTTTAGGCACCAGTATAGTGGGAACTGCACATGGACAAAGTGATTAACATATAAGCCCCTTTTGCAACAGCTCATCAACTTGCTTCCTCATCTCGTTTGTGTCTTGGGACTTAGAGCGGTAAGCGGGTTTGTAGGGTAGTACCGACATGGGAATAAATTCGACCTTGTGTTGAATGGTACGTAGGTGTGGCAACCCTGGAGGAATCTCAGCAGGAAAAACATGATTATGGGATTGTAATAAAGGTTGGATACGAAAGTGAGAGGTGGTTGGTGGTTTAGGCTCAGTTTCATCAAGACCCATAACAATAAATTCTTTGATAGAATAATACTCTTGTTGTTCAGCTTTCAACATAGTACTTAAGGGTTGGGGGTAATTAGTGGAAGTGTTTACCAGAGACATTGGGGTGGGTACGATTTTTCGATCGTTGTGGTTGAAAAAGTAGGTGTTTGATAGCTTTCATGCATTACCCGACGATCAAACATCCAAGGACGGCCTAACAGTACATGACAAGCATCCATAGGAATGAAGTCACACCAAATCTTGTCCTCATACGATCTGCCAATACTAAAAGACAAAAGAATTCAGCGAGATACATGTATTCCCTTACCTTGGTTTAACCATTGAATCTCATAAGGAGAAGGGTGGGGTTGGGTGATCATGTTCAGCTTGGAGATAAAAGCTTGTGACGCTAGGTTGGTACAACTGCCACCATCAATAATCACCATGCATCCCTTTTGGGCAATGGTACATCGGGTATGAAAAATAGCTTCTCGTTGGAGGTTTTCTGCCCAGGAGAGACAAACAACTTAGGGCCCACAACTTCTTCTACAACAGAGTTAGAAATTTCCACTGAACCTAACGTCGACCGGTCAACCGCGTAAGAGTTTTCTCCCTCCTCATAATCAGCTAGAGTAACCATGTTCTTTTTTGAACACTCAGAAGCGATGTGATCCAAGCCCTGGCATCGGAAACATCTTCATGGAGATCTTGTAGGGGTCATCGAATGTTCAGGTACGTTGGAAGTGTTGTTGGCTGGGGTTGTTTTAGGCTGGATGGGGTTTTTGGTAATTGTTCGACTAGTTTCTAATTTTCCCTTGTGTGATTATCTACGTTGTGAGCCAGCAGGCTTAATTCATCTAAGGTCGAATACGGATATAATTCCACAACATTTAGCAACACGGGCTTTAGTCCACCCAAATACCGAACCAATGTCTGTCATCGTCAGGAAGATCGCACTTCATAGGTAAATACTCGAAATCCCAAGAATATTCTTGTGCGGGTAGTTGATTCTGTTCGAGATGATGTAATTGAGAAAAACTTGCGTGGATGTAATACGAGGGTAGGAACTTTTGCTTCATTAAACACTTCATCTTTGTCTAATCCTTCACCTTCATCTTACACGCTCATATTTAGTGCACATGTTGGCCCACCAGGTTGACGCATACTTCCTTAATTTCATGGCCACGATTTTTACATTGCTCTCCTCGGTCATTGCTAAAGCAATCGAAGGTACACTCCACCGTCCGTACTTAATCTATAAACTCGACGGGATCAAGCCTTCCATCATACTCAGGAATCTCAACCTTAATGTCGTTGGAGTGGCATGTTCTAGATCCTTTTTGATGGACTCCTGATCCACCGGTTTCATTATCATCTTCGTCTCAGCAGTTAACACAGAGTTCAAGGATCTGTTCCTGCATAGTCTTTAACTATTCAGCCATCGTCGTCTTCTTAGCCTTAAGGTTCTCAATAGCTTTCTTCAAATCACTGGAGCTTCGGGTATCCATGGCTGTGATACCAAATGATGGCCAGCAGCTTATCAAATGGATCTGAGAATAACCCGACAAGAAAATTATCAGTAGCGTTCCCTTTGAGATACATCAATGATCAACAATCAAAAGAACTCGCTGGGCAACTCCAAACTTGAATTTCGGTACAGATACAACACGAGATTCCAAATCACCTTCCAAGATCACCTCCTAATTTTGCCAAAATTAGGATAGTAGTGGAAAATAATAATCTCTAAATAAAGAGAAAGAATATTAGGAAATCAAGGACTACCTTTCTCAGTCATCCATTTCGCATCACATACGAGAGAAAGGGGAAATACAACTACCCACGTAGCTACATTTAGGGAAAGTGAAAAACTGCTTGGAAAATGTAAAATAAATGAAAATAATTAAAAAATATAAAAGGATGGGGAATTAAAATCAACTGGTATGTAGCACACATGGAGGTGAAAAGCCCGCAATCAAGTCATGGGGTTTGACCGGATCAAGTTGACCCACCTGTGTCCCATTTGACTCGGATCTTGAAACGGTTGTGGATTTGGTACATCGATCGTGGCGTCAAGGGGGGTTCTACCTATCATGGCCTGTGCTAATTTTCCTCGGTCCCAGCGTACATGTAAACAATGAGACCATGTTTATCCTTTTCCTGATATTGAAAGGCATTATTGTAATGATATTCACGACGGGTATCATACATCTGTCGATGTAAGTGCGATCCTATGACCACCTTTCTTGGTAAAACTGGATCGAAAAAGTTCATCAAAATTCCGCCAACAATAGATCATAGGGCCAGACACGTGCTATGGATCATGTGTGATTCTAATAGAAATCGATTCAGCAAATAGTTAATATAGAACAGGGAACAGGAATTGGAAGTCGTATGGTATATTAGGTACTGAAATTGATAGGATTACAAGAAGAACAAAAGAGATGAAGAACAAAGTAAAATCAGAAGGAGATCAATCAGATGCTCCCCTGCCAAAATCAGAGAAGAACCACGTTCTTCCTGCCCAAGCTTCACGCCGATAACTAAACAGAAGAATAACTCTCGATGCCCTCTTTTCCCCCTCAATCAGCTATATGCCTATATATATCATTCTCTAAGCTAACAGGCCTAGGTCCATTGGGAGGCCCATTGGGCTGCTTATTTAGTGAAACTTATCCATAGCATATTCTTTATCAGATTCATTTAGCAAAAGATAATGACCAAATCTTCACATCAATTTAAATTGTCCTATGTCATAGAATAAGAACCAATATATACATTTCTGTATCATAAAAAAGTTCCCTCCTAAATAATGACAAGTGAGCATACCCCATGAGATGCTCGGTCAGATGTGCAAATGAGGACAAACCAACATGATTCAGACACAAGTTCAATGTTAAGATTAAGCAATAAATAGAGTGACAAAAGAGTAATTATGTATATACTCAAGCCAAGATCAATATGCCAAGTATTTTCTACTTGATAAGAAGCATATACTGCATGTAATAGTTATCTTAAATAAGCTTTTAAGTCTAGAGCTCTTCCTGATCATTCTTCCTTTTCGAATGACAGGTTAAGAAAGAAATGAACATCAGGAAGTTAAAGAAGAACAAAGGTTAGGATTTACTCAATCATACTTGTTCTACATGTCTCTTTGATCTAGAGTCAGGTAGCACAGAAATAAATGAAGCTTCTTATGATTATTTTCCAAGAACAATCTTTGAAAGTTATATATGGCTTCATACCCTTCTACCCGATAATATTCTATCTTCCATATATGCTAAGTTATGAACTTCATTTCTGCTCAAAACTATAAACAGGATACACTCATAACAAGAGGATACTATATATACTCCTAACATTTCTCTTTATATATAACGGGATTACCACAAGAAGTTAACTTGTTAACAGATTATTGATAGTATATTGATGAAATATACAGGAAACGGGTAGATTATGTCAGTATTCACTCGGTTCGATTAAACCATGTATTTACATTTAGCTGGGATTCATATATGTTTCAGCGCATGGTTGTACTAGTTTGAGATACACACATTTACCATGTAAACTGTAAAATGTATCTTATCGATAGAAGTAGGATAAGAAAGAGTCATGAACAATCTTCTTTAATTGGTGAAAGAAGAAAACAAGTCAGGAAACAAAAGTTTTGGCCAGCCTACGACGAATAACATAACATGGCCACGTCCAACACTCCAACTGTTAAATTTAAAGCATTGTGAACCGACACTTTTAAGCAAGCAATGATAACATAAGAAAGAAACCACAATTGTTATATATCTGATGTGAAATATGGAGACTATTTTGATCTGATTGAGTTTCACATGGATAAGAACTATTACATTCACTATCAAGTAACTCTAGAGGTAACAAACAAAATTGGAGTATAAATCCCCGCAATTTATAAGCAATAAATTAAAAGTTTAATTAGGAACAATATATTATTCTATGCTATAAAAGCATTGCGCATATCAGTATATAAAAGTTATGATATGTACAACCGAAACTAAGTAAACATTAAGCCCAAGCGATTCTACATAAACATAATGAAAAAAACATATGATGTATTCTAATATACCAAACACATATGAGAACTATGGAATAGCTGTCAAAAGTTACAGTTCATAGAAATGGAAATGCTACGTACTATAAATATATAAAAGTAAAGAGCTTATCAGTTTGTGGCATTTTAACTTACATTTTAATCTTCCCAAAGTCATTAACAGCGTCACTGACGTCACCGTCAAAGTTATTACCTCCTCTACTACCTATAACATCTAAATCTCATGGTTTTTTACTTTTTGGTTTCTGATGTGTGTGTTTGACTTCTTGGTCAAATGTCTTACCGGTTTCTGTTCATTAGAGGTTCATATATACTTATACAATTAGGGGGGGGCGGGGGGGGAGAGAGAGAGAGAGAAACAGACTGTGTTATTGTGTTGATAGTTGATAAGAGAGAGAGAGAGAGAGAGAGAGCTACAAACAATATATGACCAAGGGTAAGACCTTTCTTTTCCTAGAGCTTCTAATGACTTTTTATTCACTATGCCTACTGCATATACAGAATAAAAGAAAGAAAAATAAAATCACTACCATTTAGCACTTTCCATACTATTTCGTTTCTCAAAAAGTTAAGAATTTGTTAAGTTTATTCAAAATCTAACATACAACCTCATGATTATTTGAATAATTGTTATTTTGAACTAGTTATAATGAGTAGCTACAAACTCAATCTCACTATCCATCATACACAGTTTTGGCAAACGGAGTCTGCGATGTTGAAGCAACAACTACACAACCTGCAAGAGAGTCGCAGGTAAATCTTCTCTCTTGGTGATAATTATGGTAAAGTTACATTCATAACTTGTCAGCATAATTTTATAAGAGGCAAAGCATCTTACTCAATTTGTCTCACAGAGAATAGATTACTTTATTATAACCTTATTCATATTCAAAAAGAAGAGCATCACTCCAAAATATGATACATATCAGATCTTCCTAATTGGTAATCAAAGTTTAATTTTAGAAATTTTATATAGTTCAAATTATAGATGATTATTATCATTTATATTCTTCTTTGATCATGAATAAGGTTATAATAAAGTCAGAGAACAGATTATTACTAATCATGACAAG
This sequence comes from Drosophyllum lusitanicum, assembly GCA_032274825.1. NCBI lineage: Eukaryota > Viridiplantae > Streptophyta > Magnoliopsida > Caryophyllales > Drosophyllaceae > Drosophyllum > Drosophyllum lusitanicum. The sequence continues at coordinate 8,656 of JAUEJL010101225.1, forward strand.
TTTATTACTATCATGAATAAGGTCAGAGAATATATTACTTTATTATAACCTAGCTTAATCAAGATCCAAAAAGAAGAGCACCACTCCAAAATCTGATACATATCAGATCTTCCTAATTGATTATAAGAATCTAATTTTATAAAGTTAATATAGTTCAAATTATAATTATTACTATCATTAATTAGGTAATGATATATCCCTACACTTTAGCCTAAATATCCTCCTAATTGATGTTTGACATGAATATATCCACTTGAGAAAGAGCCCACTTCCTCTCACTCTCACATATCAATGCAAGTGTCCATTAGGAGGATTTCAGGACAATAAATTATTTCTTGTAATAACTTCGAAGTTTTCAACACTTAAAAGAAAGATTTTTTTCTTAAAAAATATAAAAAAGCTATTTTTAAAATATCATGCTTTTTCTTTGAATAGAAATTGGGAAGGGGATTGTCGCCATAACTTGGATTGCACAAGATTAAATAGTACTCCCTCCATCATGACTTGGCACATACTATTAAAAATTTCTTAACTACTTCATTAAATATCTAAAATACGTTGTTATAAGCAAAAACAGAGGGATCTGTTGAGCAAAATCAAAACCATCATACCAAAAAGCCTTTTGCCTAGTGGTATCAAGGTGTGTAAGGTGTTTCTCACTCTTTAAAGTTGATGGTTCAAGTATCGCTTCCGACAAAGGTGTAAAATTAACGTGTATGAGTTTGCTATGAAAATAAGAAAAAAAGTAATTTAAATAGACATTCCAAAAAGGAAATGCAGTGGTTTTAATAAGGCATCCCAAAAGAGAATCTGGTGTAATTTTCATAATGTGGATGGAGTTGAAAGATGTGAAAAAGCAATATAATCCAAATATATTGTGATTTGCATAAAGACTATTAACATATATAGACAATACAAAACGGACTCTTAGGCATAGTCCCAATTCTAGTAGATAAATTCTTTTAGGAACTACATTAAATCAAATTCAGCAACTACTTTTGTTTTTTATTTAAATTAGCCTATCAATATCTTTTACTTTATTCCGTTATTTAATTTAATTCTAATATTTTGTTGCAAATAATCTCAGCCCAAATATTTTAGTCCTAACATTTGACTGTATATCCTTAAATTATGCATTAGGCTTGAGCTTTACTTGTATGTGTTTCTCTAAATTTTAACTCGATCTATTATGTAATTTACTAATTATTTGAATCTTGTTATACATTTCAACTATGAATTTTATGATTTTAGTAAAACAAAAGGAATTTAGTTCATTTACAAATGATACCGGACGATAAATATAATGAGCAACCAAAGTATTATAGGTTGATTTACATGAACAAACGAGTACCATGTAAATCATTGACCGTAAGAATGACCCAACCCGAACCCCGACCACATCATTTGATGACTCTACTAAGTTAAGGAATCTTGTGGTTTTGGGTTGGATTCAACCAAGTTTCTAAAAAACGCGTCACGACGGCGCCAAGACGCGACTCCGACGTTAAGAAATAGCCTTTGGCGGTGGGGTTAGGCGTGACGTAAGACAAGGCGGCATAAGGCGCACCTTTACGCGTCAAGTGTGGTGAGTTTTTTAAGGCGTGAAGCTCAGAATTTTTTTTTAAAATTTGACTTTTTTATATACATTTTGCAATCGCGTGTATTGAAGTTTTATAAATTTATATTTTATAATTTGTATATGTTACTTTGCTCCTAATTTGTGCAACTTTGTGTAATTTGTATATTAATAATGATAAATTGTATACAATTATTTATAAAATATATACAAAATTGCCGCTTTAAAAAATGTCATTGCTCCTAAAACTTGAGAGACCTCGCCGCCACGCCACGCCTTACGTTATTTAGAACCATGGATTCAACACGCAAACACACACACCCCCAAGAAAAAAATAACCCACAAAATAAAACAAAAAGAAAAGAAAAAGCCTAGAAAAAAGAATGAAAGAGAGAAATCTCACAGGGTTTCATAAAAGGTACTGAAACAGCTTTGAGAAGATTGTTTAACCAATGGAATAACATTGTAATTGACAATTAGGCATATGATGGGTGAAGATCTTTGTGGTTTAAGTGTCAGAGATTTAAAGGGTCTGGAGAACCAACTCGAAATGAGTTTGCAAGGTATTCGTACAAAAAAGGTTTGAAGCTACTCTCTCTAAAAAGATATACACATTAAATAGATGTTAATATTTCTAAAATAAGTGCATTATAATTTATAACCATTGTGTAATTTGCAGGATCAGCTTCTCTTTAATGAAACAGACGAACTAAACCAGAAGGTCAACCTAAAACCTGTTGAAACTGATCAGATCTTATGTAGTAGAGGAAGTACCTTCATTTTTTGAAACTTGTTTGGCTCTTTTGCAGGTGAAGTTCCTTCAACAACAAAATATGGAACTGCATAAAAAAGAAAATCAAATTTGTGAAGAAAATATTGAACTGTATCAGCAGGTATATGAAAATATAATCTGAAAAATCATAAAGTAACTGTAGAAATATTTATCATTTCATCACATTCTCCATTTATATAGCAGCCTTATGGAACAAGGGATGCAAATACAACAAACAGGAATGTGACTAATGCATTAAGCATAACAGAGGATTCACATGCTGCCGTTCAACTCCAGCTTTCAATTCCGGAGCAACACAATGGTGCTGAATCACGATTGCAATTAACAAACTTAGAGTAATGTCTATTGACCTTTAGATTTTCAATCTTTCTCGGGTATCTTAAGCAAAACGTAAAACTCTTTTTGAAATTTTGCAGCTTACAATTACATTAAAGAGGTCGATCAACTGTCGTTGATCATCCCACGAAGACTTTAAGCACGGACAATTCAGAAAAATGAAAATCTATGGACTCAACTGACTGAAACAACCTGCTGGCATGTGCCAAAAGAATCCAGCTGCCAGCATTAGTAAAAAAATTGCATGAGTGGATGTTATTTAATTGCGTAGTTATTTCTACTTGACTTTTGAGTATTGAGATGAAAAACTGGCTTGCATTTAGAACTTGTACTTTATTTGTTACTTTTCAAAGGAAATGTACATAGTTATATGTTTGAATACTTTGAAAACACATCCAAAACTATAAAAATCTTTATTCATATCATGGAGAATATATTATATCAAAACAGACAAATAGCTCATGGAGATGTGAAGGAAAAAGTAAAAGCAGCATCACATATCACACAACATGAAATTCGGAGTAACTTTTTATAAATGAATCACAAGAGGTCACTTAGCCTCTTACAATACTGGGACATGTTGTATCTAAATTTCAGGAAGTCATTGTATCTTGGGACACTGAATTATGTAATTAAATATTATACTCATATAAAAAGGTTCCATATGTTTATACCCTTTTGGTCCGATTTCAAATTTGGTCCTACCCATGATCACATCTTCTAGACAAATAGACAATAATATTCAAAAGGTAATTAGCAATAACAAATTGGGTACTACTATTAACACGGAGCTCCGTATAGGTAGAAAGTCAAAAGCTGCATTTGATAACTGTGGGGCCACCAACATGACTCACTCTTATTCCCAAACTCTCTCTTTATAAAAGTACGTAACAAAATCATTTACCACCTCTTTCTTTCTCTCTCCCACTCACATGTCTATCTAAGAACTCCATGGCTGAAAATATGCTCCATCTCCCAACTTGATCACCGAAAAAAAAACACACTTTTCTTTGCTAGAAAATGTACTTTTGAGTCCAAGTGGAAGAAGGGAAACGCTAGGAAACTTAGTTGTCCGAGAGGAAGAAGGGAAACGCCGTGGATCAAGAAATTTTGATGGGGAGTCCTGGTGGTCGATGACCGGAGCCTTGAGGGGGAGTCGGGTTGAGACCCATGGGAATATAAATTGAAAAATCTGGCAAGTTTTGATGGAATCAAGAAATTTTGAACTTTTGGTGATGGTGGGTTTTAAGATATGATGCAGAAGAGAGGTAGGGAGTCAAATGGGTTTTGATATATGATGCAGCAGGGAGAGAGAGAGAGAGAGAGAGAGTAAAATGGAGATGATTAGAGGTAAAAAAAGTAAAAGTCCATGTTATGAGTAATTTTCTTCGTGTAGATAGAGACCAATTGGATATAAAGATCTTGGGACTATCAATTTGAAATCAGGCTCTTAGTCATCTAAACTTGGCACAAAAGTTCTGCATAATATATGCAACAGGAAAGAGGTGACACAAAATAGTGACAAGCGGAAAATGGCCATATATTTTACGTTTAGTAGACGGACAAAAGTGGAATCCCCATTTTTTTGTTAGATAAATCTTGTTCAAAAGCCAACATTTGCTCGATATTAAAACGTTGAAGCACGATATTAATCACTACTTCAATTGATCACGGATAGGAGACTTAAGGTGTGTTTAGCAACGGACTTATAAGGGATTATAGGGGCTTGGGATTCTAGTTTTCATAATCCCCAGTCCTCTAGCCCTGTTTTTGGGTGTTACAATCTTGAGGGGATTATTAAAAACATAAGCCCTCGTAAGCTCAAAAAATAAAAGCCTTTTCAAGTAGCTTATGGCTTGGGCTTGGGATTATTAATTAAT
>JAUEJL010101236.1:0-13240 GCA_032274825.1 Drosophyllum lusitanicum
AACCAAACCGAAATCCATAGTAATTATTCGGTTTTGATCCAATCCAATCCAAAAATCCGAAATATCCGAACCAAATAGTCCAATTCAAAATTTTCGGTTCGGTAATTCGGTTTTATCCGATCAGTGAACACCCCTAATAACGATACTGGAGAACTGTTGGGGGGAGTATCAAATTAAGATTAAGGTGTGGTTTTTGTTTTCTAAGAAAAATGGAGATCATGTTTACATGAGTGGCCGGTGGACTTTAATTTTCATTTCTTAGGAAAAAATAAAAACATGTTTAGTTGAAGTGTTTTTTTAGAAAAGTTGTTTGGAAAAGAGGGAGAGTTTGAAATAATCTGAAAAAAAGGGAAAAAGTAAAAAAAATAAGGGAGTTTTCTATTTTCCTAGAAAAATGTATAAGTAAACAAGTTTTCTGGTTTTCAATTTTTTTAAAAAAAATTCTAAAAAAATAAAAGATTTTTTAGAAGTAAACGCAATCATACGTACCTTTTGTACAAATTAATCTTGCTGTATATATATTTATTGCAAAAGGAAATAACGTACATTGACCATTCTCTGTTTGTTTTAAATTATTGCATTAAAAGATTGTACGTTTTCCCCAAAATATTAGTAATGAATTTAATGAGTCCACGTATTATTTATTCCACACGAATTTACTATAAAACCAAACAACTCTTTCTTTCTCACAAAATAACCATACATACATACATATATTAACAAGAAAGATTATATTTATGGCAGTATTCACCAGAATGCAAGTACTGTACAATGTGGTGCTTCTCATAGCCCTTATGATCACAGGTATATCCATATATGATTATATATAACAAGTTACATTTTAATACTTAATTGGTCGGTAATAAACTAATTATTAAAACTTGTTTTACTGTTTCAACTGATAAACAGAAAACAATGTTATTTTTCTTTAAAAAAAAATCAAAAAGAGAAGCTCAAAATAAACTTGAATTTATCATATACAGTTATTCAACTTGACACCAAGTGCTTTATGCTCGTTGCCACCATCACGATGATAACAAACAAGTTGTTTTTCTTCTTTGTTTTGAAAGTTTTTTTTCTTAATTCAATTAGGTGATCATCAACCGATCGTAGTTATTATAATTACGAACAGTTCAGTACGTCTAAAAATTTGAATATTGCTGCTTACATTTTTTTCAAATTGATATATATATGATGTAACTACCGTGTACGTACGCAGTTGAAATGGCGAAGGGTGATGTATGCACAGAGTATATAGCATTCACGCCAAAATGGTGTGACCGTGATATAAGTGTCTCTCGTGACTGTTGGGATGCTTGTCGGAGGAGATTCCGATTTCTAGCAAAAGCGACTTGTGGTTACTTTGCATCATTTCCTGGCCCTAATAAATCTGCTTGTAAATGTTGGTATAATTGTTAATTAACTATATATATCTTTGTTCGTTTTAATATATATTAATTAATAATAATAATATATGAATTGAAATTAGTTATAATTTTTAGTACGTGTTCGTAATTAATGCACATATATATATATTCTTTCCGTTTAATTTTTAGAATAAATCTTTATTTTTGAACAGCAATAAACTTTTATTAGTTAAACCCACAAAACCAATTACAAAACTCACCATCTCTTATGAGGCTTAAGAAGAGGAATGAGACCGGCAGAAGGATTCTAGTTTAGTGATATTGGGGTAATTTAATTTTAATATTGCTCATAGCTTAACATCATGGGTTTAGTTTCAGTCTTGATCAAATTTTAGGGTAAATTTATGAGAAATCAAATTTTAAGTTATGTCCTAACATCTAATACTAAAAAATAAACTCTCGTAATGTTAAAATATAAAAAGTTAAATGGTCAAATTTATTATAGACCAAGGATACGTTAACTACTACTATACAATGTGGATTTCGAAATCACTCATTTGGATAAATTTTTTTTGAACAACATATTATAAAATTAGCAAGCCGCTAATAAAATTTTGAGTAGAAATATAAAAGAGAGAGACATAAGCATCAAAGAATCAGGAAAAGAAAAGACAAAACTACAAACTCTCAAGAGGGAAATTAACCCAATCACTTCAAATCAACTCTCTTGGTAAATTCCCCTTTGTAGTGATCCAAAAATATGATAAGCTTTGAATAGAGCTAAACATGTCAAACTTCAAAGATTGCGATTGGAATGCTTTTCCATTTCTAGTTCTCCATATGCGATTGGAATGCTTTTCCATTTAGCTAGAAAATCTATAAAATTTGTGCATATCTATCTACAAGCACAGTACTCTTATAATGTGGTGTCGATAAAATCTTTTGGGGTATTGTATCCGTGTAAAGTGTTGTAGATGAATATTTGTTGTTCTGCAACCTATCCGTTTTCTTTATACTTTTTACATTTCTTGTATAAAAAAATCTTAATTTATAAAACAAGAAGAGATAGATATAGCCTCGTCTTGAGAATTTGTTAATGTAGGTGGAAAAGTAAAATAATATGGGAGAGTGCATAAGAAAGTGTGCGTGTTTTATACATTTTGATCAATTTCATGTGTATTGATGCTTTTGTTGATTCTAGTCATTAGTTTACCCGATTTGACATGTTTGTACATTGCATGATTAATTAAACAATGTAATTTAAGTCATGTGTTTATTAATGTGTGTTATAGTTTAGTTGTTAGTGTTTTTTGTTTTGGTTTTCTATCGTTTGGATTGATGTAACTAAAGTTAGGTATTCATCAATGCGTGTTATAGTTAATTTATTTGTTTTGTTTTTTGTATGGACTGGATAAATATAATTTAAGTCTCGTGTTTATGAATGCGTGTTTTATATACTTTTTGTTTTTGTTTCAGTTTTCATTTCATCTATATTGATGCAATTAAATAAATAAGAAAACTTGTAGCTCAGCGGTATCAGATGTTAGTGAAAAAATGTTAATCCTTAAGAGATTGAAGTAAAGAATAAAATATATTTAGAATTAGGTTTTGTGTCGTTAAAAAAAAACTAAATAATTCTTTTGACAAAGTCAACCCTCAATCCACGGACAAAATGATACCTGGTATTTTTGTTTTCAATTTAAATTATTTAAAACAAAGCTAGAAAATGTGAAAACTAGTTCTGGAAGGCAATGTTTTGAAAACCGGATCGGACGTTGAACCGTCACCCTACTGGTTTATTGGTCCGACCGGTTGAATCGGAAGGAAAAACCGGATTATGTCATAATTATTTAAATCAAAAATATATATTGATTTATAAAAATATACTCAAATAAAACACATAAAATAATAAAATAATTCTTGAAAGATAAGAATTATTGTTTGTAGCCACTCATATGTTACTAGCTATAGGTTGTAATAATTGAAAGATGAGAATTATAGTTATAGAACATTCAAACCTTTTCTACTTCATTTAAAGGAGTCTTACGATCGAAAAACAGTAGGATTTCAAGCAAATTTCCGGTTCGACGGTTTACCGTTCCGGTCCGGTTCGGTTCGCCGGTTCTTTGATAACCAACCGGTTTTTTTTAAAAACGGTTTTCCGGGCTATTTTAGACCGTAGACATGTTTGGGTCCCGGTTGGACCGGTCCGACCGGCTGGTCCGGTCCGATTCTGAAAACACTGCTGGAAGGTAATGTCGCGTAGGCGATTTGTTAGCTTTAAAGAAGTTAAATATTATTAAAGATCTTGTATTTAATGAAATTATAAAAAAATTAAGAAAAAAGGTTCACCTCCTAAGTACTCTACACATAATAATACGACTAAATACATATTTACAAATGATTAATTTCTTCTTTAAAAAAATCAAATAATTAATAACAAAAAAAAAGTCTCGAGCTAGATATTGTTCTAAAATAACTAATTAAAAATAGTTAGCATAAAGATTCTTGTGAAATGAAATTAAAATTAGAGAAATATAATAAAATTATAAAATAAAATCTTGATAATATATATACAAATACGTACGTATATCATTACCCGTTGAGAGCTAGCTTCTCACATTTGGCAACCCATTTAATATTTCCACTATTTATACCATAATAATTTCTCTGTTAATTAATCGACAAAAATATAAGAACAAGTTTCACCAAGTATCCCAACAATGGCCAAGTACAATGTTGCTCTTCTCGTAATCTTCATGGTCGCAGGTAATATTAACTCTTTTTTTCTTCTTTTGTAAATCTTTAATTTATTATACCTTAACATCATACAATTCTACGTGTTTAAATCATATTTATGAGTGTTTTTTTTATAATAACTATATATGTTTTTGTTTTGTATGCAGTTCAAATAATGACATTAATAGAAGCTCGTACATGCACTGATTTAATGCCGTTTACGCCAAAATGGTGCGATAAAGATCGTGACAATGTATCGAGTGATTGTTGGGATGCATGCCATGCGAAATATGGACCGGGAGTAACAGCAGGGTGTGATTATTTAGCAACATTTCCTGGTCATAAAAAGACCGTTTGTAGATGTTGGTGGACATATTAATAGATGATTTTTATCATGCAATATTAATCAATTAATTATCATTAATTATACATAAGAAGCAATTTACGATGAATTCTATACGTGGAACTATCATTTTACCGTGTCGGTTTTCTTTAGAAAAATTTCAAAATGTTGGTAGCGATCATTAATTACGAATGTTTACGGGCCGAGCTACTCATAAACACCCAAACTTGGATCGATCATTAAAAGTTTGACACTAGCTATTTGTGGTACTGCCTAGTGATCATAAAAATAAAAGTTAAACCTTCTTTTATTATGACTGAATAACGACCTATACGTTTTGGGCAGGAACATATATAGACTTTCTTTTATTATGTCTAAAAGTGCTTACAGTATCACCATGAAGGTTCAAATCTAATGGAACCTCGCTACGAATATTTATAACGAACAAGGAACCCTAATTTTCTAAATGGGACAAGCCCATACAAGACCAAACATGAATAAACATACGGCCCAATTTTCAGATGCTTCATGGTAGGCACAATCAGTGCACGTCATGCACCATTTGAAAACCACCAAATACCCTATGCCATGCACCATTCCTCCTCTAGGCGCACCATTGGTGCATGGCATGCACCCCTCGTGTCGAGCTCACCATTTAAATTAGATTCCAATTCAATTCATATGCTAATTCAAGTGATCACACCAAACAGACAGACCCAATTACTAATTACTAATATATAATTAAGTTAGCCGAACTCGAATTATTAAAAGTTTGAAAAGAGCCAAACTACTCAATGACACACCCGTTTCAAGATGGATGATCCCTACAGAATTAAAATTAAGAACATAAAAGTTTTGGAACGATTTTATGATATCTTTCCTTCAACAACGGATACACTTGAACCCTAACAAAGGTATCAAGATTCAAGAGCTTATCTATTTGCCAATTACCAAGTGTTCAAAATTGGTTTTATTTTTGAAGTTTTTTAATAATATCTATTTGTACCAAGTGTGAACAAACACTGACTTGACGTTTGCAATTTACTAGTCACTCTAACCAAACGTAGAGGTACATAACACTAGAAGTCTATTAACACTAATAATGGAAACACCACATAATTAGGAATTATATTCAATAGTTCTCAATCAATCGTGATTCATTGTATCATTCTGTAATTAGATTCCTAAGATTGCTCTTCTAGTTATTTTCATTTATTGTACAGAGGTGTATAAATTCCATTGAGATTGTCAATAATATTTCATTAGAAAACATTCTACCATATTTTGTCTCTTTTGCCTATAAAGTCAAGATCTATATTCCTAACCAAATCCTTGATCATAACATTGTTAATGAAACTATTAATTAATTAAAATTATCAATGAGCATATATATCGCAGGAATCGATCATCATGTGGGTCGAACTATTTTGGTCGCATACAAGAGAATTGCCATACAAATACAAGATTAAACTATCAATTAAACATTAGGGGTATATAGTTGCTATTCAATATGATGAGCCGGAGGATGATTATCGAACTTGAGAGACGACAAGTTAACATGCAGATCGACATTTAGGGTTATAAACAGAAATTAGGTTAAAACCTTACCTGATTAACGAACTTGAGAGAGGAGAGGAAAAATAGATCAAGCTCCCACATGAAGGGAAGAAGACTTGGATGATTCCCAACAAGTAGCGGGATGAAGTTTTTCCGACTGTGTGTTGTATCCAAAAAGTCCTTGCCAAATGCCAATAGTAGAAAGTCTTCCGTGACGACAATATCATGGCCAAAATATGAGAAAAAAAAGCTTATATCATTGTTTTCATTTTGTCGGAGTCTCTCCATAATTTCGCAGATATAGAGATAAACTAAATATAAAATTAATGTGCTATGTATAAATCATCTAACAACATGGAGATATGTAAAATACTTTTTGTCCGGAATTTAAGAGGATCAACCTCTAGTACTTTTTGTTCGGAATTCAAGAGGTGGCTTGAAAAAATGGTGCTTTGAGTGGAAACAATGGAGGTCTTGACAGAGGAAATTGAAGATCAAGATTAAAGAGGTGAAAGTTTCTGAATTACCTTCAAAACCATGGTAAAAAACAATAATGGTGAAAAAGTGCAAAGCATGTAACAAGGATAGTCAAAAATGAAAAGGAGGTGAAAATGAAGTCATCTCGTGCGGAGCTGTGTAGGGTTAGAGAAAGCAACACTTTCGGCGATGACAGGTGTCGTCGCAGAATCCTCCAAATGATTTCGCTTTTGTATCCGGTTAAATAAAAGTAATAACAAAATAATACGTAATCTACAATGAGGATACTTCTTGTCACTAAATTTCGGTTAAAAAAGCCAGATTTCTAACGCCTAAAATATAGATTTCGGAGGAAAAAAGAATTAGCAATTGCTTTTGGCAACAACAATGTCATCACTGAAAACGGAAGCTAGCTTTCACTACTTTCCCAGGTCAAAAAGATGGTATCTTGTCGTCTAAGAAGCCTTTGGCGAGAACATTGTTGCTGCCAAAAGTTTTAATCGTAGACAGTGCTTCGAAATGCTTTCTACTGAACACAACTTTAAATATACAATGAAAATGAGTTTATGCTAATTCCTAATATGCAACCACTACTAATAATGAATACGTGTATTTACTAATTACGTTATATACATGATGTTACGTGACTTACTAATGTTACGAGATCAAATATAACTTATATAAATCAAAAGGTAAAAGGTGAAAACTTATTTAGGAATAAAAATTAAAATGAATGGTACGTAACTTATAAAGTGAAAATTTATAAAATTGAAATTAATAGTATTTTTATTTTAGGAATTGATTATAAGGTGATACGTGTTTAATTATTTTTTCAATTTAATTTTTTAAAAAAGTTAAATATTATTTGAGATCTTGTTTTGATATAAATGAATTAAAAGAGAAAAGGTTACACCTCCAAAGTACTCTTCACGGAGATTACTCACATAATAATTTACTAAAATATTTACAAATGATTAATTTATTCTTCAAAACAACCAAATAATTAATTAAAGAAAAGTCCCGAGATATATTGTTCTAAAATAGTTATCGTACTATAGAATAATGATTCTTGCGAATTGAAATTAAAATTAGAGAAATAGAGTTGTGTTTAATAAAGTCAATTTAAAAAACATAGTCCTGAAATTTTAATATTCAATCACATGTGATTCAATATACACTCATATGTGATTTGTAAAAGCATCACATGTGAATTACGAAAATGCCACTTCACCCAAATTTTTAAAATTTAATCTGGAACATTGATGACATTGATTTAAAGGCTAAAATTAGTCCCTGAGGACTATGAATTAATAATAGACTATATTGACCATTCTTCTAGAGAAATAATATAAAACAAAGACTAATTAATTATTTAAGTGAACTTTACACATTTGGCAACCCATTTAATATTTCCACTATATATAATATACCATAAGTACATTTTACCTTAAACCACAAAATCATTTGTTTGTTAATCGACAAACATACACGAACAAGTTTCACCAAGTATCCCAACAATGGCCAAGTACAATGTTGCTCTTCTTGTAATCTTCATGGTTGCAGGTAATATTAACTCTTTTTTTTTTCTTCTTTTGTAAATCTTTAATTTATTATACCTTAACATCATACAATTCTACGTGTTTAAATCATATTTATGAGTGTTTTTTTTATAATAACTATATATGTTTTTGTTTTGTATGCAGTTCAAATAATGACATTAATAGAAGCTCGTACATGCACTGATTTAATGCCGTTTACGCCAAAATGGTGCGATAAAGATCGTGACAATGTATCGAGTGATTGTTGGGATGCATGCCATGCGAAATATGGACCAGGAGTAGCAGCGGGGTGTGATTATTTAGCAGCATTTCCTGGTCCTAATAAGACTGTTTGTAGATGTTGGTGGACATGTTAAAAGATGATTTTTATCATGCAATATTAATTAATTCTATATAAGCAGCAATTTACGATGAATTATATATGTGGAACTATATATTATTTTACCATGTCGGTTTTCTTTAGAAAATTTTCAAAAAACATATGAATGTTGGTAGTGATCATTAAGAATGTTTACCCATAAATAAAAGTTGAAGGTTAATGTTAATATCGTTGGTAGAGCTTAATGCTATTTTATAAAATATCATTAAGGTTAGTTACACAACAGCAACAAAAACTTAGAAGTACCTTTGGCAGTATGACAACTTTAGCTAAAGTTTTATTTAGGAATAGACAAACACATTTGTTAGACAGACAGCGAATGTTCTCTACCCTTAATTTGATACAATAGGTTTTGGTCTCTAGGACTAATGTGGACTTGGGCTTTAGTGTTTTGGTCTATAAGATTAAGGGTTTGTTCGGCAACGGTCTTATGAGGGATTATTAGGCTTGAGATTCTAGTTTTTATAATATTCAGCCCTCAAATCTTGTTCGAGTGTTAAAATCTTGAGAGGATTATTAAAAACATAATCCCTCATAATCCTCTAAAATAAAAGTCTTTTCAAGTAGCTTATGGATTGGGCTTTGGATTATCTATTAATCAGCCCTAGCTCCAGACCCAGCCCTAATCCTAACTAGTTTCGGCAAACACACCCTAATTTGGAGATCCTGGAACAACATAGTTTTCAATCAAGGAAACAGGACTTGTTTTTTTGATATACAATTGTAGCAGTTTGGGTGGTTTTCTTCGTGCAGCATGAGCTCAAAACTAGACCGGGTTCGCTGGCTTGATATGCGCTTAATCGAGGCCCAAGTCTAGATTCTTCTCGTTCCCTGTTTTATACAGGTCAAGTGTGTAAAGTTTAATTTGGTTCGCTTGGTAACGCATTTATTTTTGTAGTGATTCGTAAAGATTAATTTGGTTGTACGGATCCCGTCATACTTAAGAGTTAATGGGATGACCGTTTTAATTGTGATCGGTTTCTTGGTAATGCATCAATTTTGTTGTCGTTAAAGAAATGGCTAGCGCTCGGGTCTTCACCGGTAGAGGAAGGCTATGTTGATTCTTGGTCATTCAAGTCATTCATTCGTTCTGGTTCACACCTTAAAAGTATTTTTAATCTACATTCTCTTTAAAACAACATGTATCCTATCTTATGTGGTATTGGTGTTTGTGTCCTATTTTTAAATCGAAGCAAATTAGACTATATGGTTTAATGATGTGTCATTAGTTAAGGAGTTTGGGCTTTTTGTTGTTTATTTAAGTTGGGCCTAACCTAAACAAAATAGATATATTGATGATGGAAAACTTAAAAGCCTTAATTAAAGATTAAGAATAACTATGATTGTTACATGATCCCTAGGCTTTCTCACTATTTTAAAACGTCTATTAACAATAATAAATTAATCAATTAGTTATGGCTACTCATTATAATCTTGCAAACAACCCATTTATATAACCTATTGTGTGCCTCTAATGGTAACAAAATAGATGTCTACAAAATGTCAGGTAAAACACAAATATACTCGATACATGCTTCATTCCAAAAGATAAATGTTACTACGAACAATTTATTCTATATACCGATGATCATAAGCACGTACAAAATTAGCAGTCTATAAGTGTGCTTCTGACTTTGTTTTACTCTTTTCATATTTTCCTTTCTTCTATCAAAAGAACAACACAAGATCACGATTACGAAACACAAACTGTATACTATTCTATTGCAGGTATATGTCAATGGATAACGCAGTTCCTCAACAACAAGTATTTGCCCAGTTTTTAACCCCACTTGCTCCATATGTTGTCAGCAACAAAAGAATGGTACAAATAACACTTAACACTATACTTCGCAAAGCATGAATACTTACCCTTATCTTATCTAACTTACACATTTTTGTGTAACAATACAGATAATTCCTGCTTGGTTCGCGAGAAATATGAACCTTCCTGAACATGTCCATAAGCTATTATGGTAATGGTAATTACTCCATCACACACAATATATATGAGGTTAATAACCTGTGGTAATAATATGAGACCAATTATAATAAGACAAAGAGACAACATTGTTGTGGATTGGTGACTAATCATCATTCTTGCTAAATGATGTGTTCAAGTTAGGACTACTGCTGCTATTAGGGCTTAATAAAACAATACTAGCTGATGAAGAGCTTCGAATCTATGTTGTGTAGCCTTTTTTTTTAAATCGAAGCAAAAGAACTATGAAGCAAAATGTGAATATTAACTTCTTGTAGCTATTTACGAAATTCAATCCTAAATGAAACTAACTATAAAACAAATATATCCAACTATTTTTGTTTTAGTTTAATTATCTGGTAATTTGAGCAAAATGAACTAATGACAAGATTATGTTAAATTTCTATACTAATATTTTATTTTTATAATTATTCTTAATTTTAAACTCTAATATCAAAGGTCTTATACGTTGATCCGCGTTTACATGGACTTGAAACCTAGTAACATTTTATAAATTTGGATTAAGATTAGCCAGTCATCAAACTGGCCACCCTACGATTCATGCCTTCACTAAGCCGACTGGATGAAAAAAAAAATCGGCTAACCTCATAAATACTATAAATTTTGAAAAATTCTAGAAAATAACCAAAAAAATCTAACTAATTATAATTATAATTAATCTTATAAAATTTCAACCATAAACAAATTCAATGGTTTATAAATAATAATCTAAGCATAAAATAGAATGCATTCAAAGTTTAAAATATTACGTGTTAAAACTTTAAATAATACTTTAATTTTATAACCTTTTCCGTTATAAATAGAAAAAAACTAAACCCAGTTTAACATGTTCACTTGTTGGTTCTTCTTTAACTTTCCTCGTAGCCGGCTTTTCTGATCATTATGAGCCGTTGCCTTGACCAGTTCTCTGTTCAACCAGCCGGTCCGGTACAGTTTTCAAAAGAACATTCATTTTCCTTGGTAATACCATTGTTAAAGTGTCAATTTGAGATCAACGGACTGTTAAAACTAAATTCGTTAATATTGATTGTTACCTAACACTGTAGCGGCATGCTCTTAAACTTACACGCTTGCGGGCAAAAAATGGCTAGCGCTTGGTTAACTGGATTTGATCAAAATGGCATGGTCCTTAAAATTAAAGAACGACATAGATGTTTTTTTTTGGGATCTTTATAAGTTAGGTTACCAAATGTTTTGGTGTTACTGGGGTTCAGCTACCATGACTTGCTTGGTGAACATTTGTTGGTGTGTTTTGAATATAATAAGCAAGGAATTTAGTTAAATTAGGTGAACACTTTGAGTTAATTTTATAATCTAGAGTTGGTCAACCATATAAACCAATAAAACTTGTCTCTTTTCACATATGAGATACTATATATAATCTTCATCAATGTCCAACAATATTCATGTACTAAAAGGTCTCAAACATACTTTCTTTTCACTAGAACCAATTAAAGAAAAATAGTTGATATAAGATGGCTTGCAAAATGGTTGGGATGGTTCTAGCCATAGTCCTTATTGTGTCAATTTCTGGTGGAGTCATGGGTCAATCTGGTTGCACCAATGCCCTCATGGGTATGTCTTCTTGCCTTAACTTTGTTACAGGAAATACATCCACCCCTTCGGCTTCATGTTGCTCGCAGCTTGGAAACCTGGTTCAGACTCAGCCACAGTGCCTTTGCCAAGCATTGAACGGGGCTGGTATTACTCTCGGTTTGAATATTAACCGAACACTAGCTCTCACGCTTCCTGGTGCTTGTAATGTTCAAACTCCACCGGTCAGCCAATGCAACAGTAAGATTATTGTTTTTATGTGCTCATTATTTTGGTTTGCTAGTAGAGCTGGGGCAAGACATGTTAAATAATCAGTTAAACTAGCTAGTTCATGTCAAAGCAAGTAACATTAAAGAATATCATAAACATTCATTTATCATACACTTTTTTCTTAAGACATATTGATATATAACATATCATTAAAATACTCATATAGTACAAGGTTTCTAATCTAGAGTATAATAATAAATTTGGGTTTGTTGTTTTGTGTATGTAGCCGCAAGCGGACCAACTGCTACTTCTACACCTAGCCCGGCTGCTTCTCCTGAAGGATCCACATCTGAACCAGATCTACTGCCTGAAACCCCAACTGAATCGGATTCTCCATCAGGTACGTGAAATACCGCACAAAATAATATTTGGCTCAATACTAATTATGGTTATAGAACTATAGTCAGAATACATATATAGTTCTTTTAATAAAGCAATTTAAGAAGTTATTTACGTTAATATACTATGGGTGTGACTTTTAAAACATGTGAACTTTTGTTTTAACTAAGGTTCTAGTGTTAGATGTTAAATTTCTATTATCACTGTGACTCTAACCTATAGTTAACACTAGTGCTAATAACTTAAGGAAATTGTGATTACAGGATCAGGATCGAAAACAGATGGTTTGACACCTAACGGATGCGAATCGCAAGCGCCTCTTCATCTCCTGACCTTCATCTTGTTTGTGGCGTCATGGGCTTCAACTGTTATTACTTTTTAATTTGAAGTTCATTCGTTATTCTTCCGAGTGTTAAAGAAGTTCGATTTCTTTTTCATGTTAAGGATGTTTGTGTGATATATGAGCGAGCAGTCTTCAATTTATAGAATCGCTAAAGGTTTTACCTTTTAATTAGAGCGAACAATTTGTTATCTTTATGAAATTTCATTGTGTATTCAGTATTGTAGCATTTCTTATTAGTGAAAAGTTCATTTGAGAACCGTTTTTATTGCGAGAACCAATCTTAGCCGTCCAATTCCTCCTCCTTCAATTGGATT
>JAUEJL010101247.1:0-13238 GCA_032274825.1 Drosophyllum lusitanicum
TCCAAAAAGTCCATAAACCTCCCTTTCCATACTAAGTAATCATTGCGGAAGAGAACAGGGGGTTTCGAATCTGTGCCTATGGCAAGAATCTCGTTGGAACTTGACATTTTTGTTTTACTTGAAAGTTGGATATTGATCGTTAACTTGGAAAGTTGGTGATTGGGGTTCGAAGTGAGTTTGCTTTGAATTAGCATTCTGTTCGAAGTATGCTTTGAATTTGAAGATGGGAATAACTTTGGAAGTATTGGTTTGAAGTGAGACTTGAATTCGAAGTGAACAATGAAGAATTCGAAGTGAACTTTGCAGTTGACTTCGAATTGAACAGTTCTATTTCGAGTTCGTAGGAATGTTTCAAAGAGAATTCGAACAAATGATATTCGAATGCGAAATGAGGCAAATCTTTGAAGTGGATTTGGGTTTTCGAAGTTTATTTGGAATGAAGAACACGCTCGAAGTCAAAAGAGTTATGTATTCGAAGTGGATTTGTGGAACAATGAACACGCTCGAAGTCTGAGTGTTAAAGTGGATTTCGAACCTTGAAGTGAACTTAGGAAAGTTATACTCCGCTCGAAGTTTTCTAGAATGAGTTTCGAACATGAACTTGTAGTAATGGTTTCAAACTCGGAGTATTAAGGCTTCGAATTCGAGATGTGTTGCCTTCGAATTTGAGGATTAGATACGCTCGAAGTGTGCTATGAGTAACAAATTCCAGATTTTTAGGGATCTGTTCTCAACTGTCAAGCTCGAAGTCTTCTAAGGAGTAACTAACCCGCTCGAAATCAACAGGGAAACACCAAATTGTTTGAAATGTTGATCCAAATCAATCAAAAACTCAGATCTATGCTTTTCTTGATGATCTTCATGTGTTCTTGAATGAAATTTTTAAATCTTATCAAAAATAATGAATAACCACTCGAATTTTATATCCTTCAAATCGCAATTCAGTGTAGATCAACACTATCCCAATGATTCCATCATCCTCATGATATATAAGAACTTTTGAAGCAAAAACCATAGGAATGTCCACGAAAAACATAAAAACTCAATCGATTATGATCCAAATCAAATCATATCAGATTGTATGCGAACTCAGACTTGATTTAGAGATGAATGGGATCAAATTCAACTTAAAACACACTCAAACCTTCATAACTTCGAATTCTAAACAGTAAATTCTTCGATTCTGCTTATTCTTCGATGATTCACCCAATCATGAGCCAACTTAGATCAAGTTTGGCTTTGATACCAATTGAATGCTGTCCCGATTGATCCTTTCAAGTATGATTGTAGAGAGAAGATGATAGAAACACACAGTACACCTTTTAGCTTGAATATTGAAAATAGATAAAATCCAGAAAGAGTATTGGGTTAGACCTGGCCCATGAAACAAGATTGGGTTGACCCAAGTGGGCCGATGGTCGGATCACTCTATATAATAGTATATGCGACCTTCGGATCCCCCCACGCGTTCAGAACAAACAACTGTCATCACTGTTCATCTTCTTCTACTCTCATTCTCCCTTTCGAAAAGATTCAACTATTTTGTGTGAAATTTCTCAACAACATCGTGTTTTTCTTCATCAAATCAAAAAGGTAAACAAGAATGGTGTTGCAAAACAACAAAGAATCATGGATTTTGGCCTTTTCCTTCACTGCCTTTACCCTGTTCTTAACCGAATGCACATTTTCAAAATTTGAACTCAAAACACCTTGAATGGTGGTCTTTTGGATGTTAATCCTGGTCGAAATGATGTTTAGAGCAAGTACGAACCTTTTGATGCACACATTAGACTCAAACATCGATTGATTTCCTGAGTTTCAAAGTGGGTTTTGAAGCCGTTAGCGTAACCATTAGAACAGTGTTCTAAATCGAGATTTTCTTGCTTAAAGTTGTTTGTTAGGTCCATTACATGGTAAATGAGTGTATGTGGTCGACTTCCGAGTCTAGTGGTACAAAAGTTGAGTCGATAAACATAAGTTTTGGTCAAAAATTCGATTCTTTGGTTTGAAAAGGTACAAGTGTTCTTAACTGTCCAATTGTTGAAGTTTGAGTCATCCGACTTTCAGATGGGATTGGTCTATCCGACTTTCAAATGACCAAGTTCATCCGAATCTCAATTAAATAACTATGCGACTCTCACTTGATCAAGTCCATCCGACATTCAGATACACTATGTGACTTTCACTTGATTAAGTCCATCCGACTTTCAGATGAACAAAGCCTATCCGACTTTCGAATAACAAAGTTCATCCGACTCTCACATGAACAATTCCATCCGACTTTCTCTTAGTTGAATGTTGTGTGAAAAATGTTAAGTGTTGAATCATGCGACTTTCGAATGAACAAACAAGACCATACGACTTTCAGACTGACCTAAATCATGCGACTTTCAATGCGAAACAAATTCATGCGACTTTCAAATAACTTGATCCAACTTTCTCTTACACTTAACTGATCCGACCTTTAGTTAATTGTGTCTATCCGACTCTCAGATTGATTGTATGATCCGACTTTCAACACTTAGTAAATTCTAAAATTTTCAAAAGATCACACTTCAATTCATAAGTCAAAGTCAAAGTTAATTCTTCACATGTGAAATTCAATAACTTAGAATCAAACAAATTCACATGTGAATGCAACCATTCAACTCTTAGCCATAACTGTCTGACCCATATTTGTTTCTTTACTTGTTTTAGATGGCTGCTAACCAACCAGCTCAACCACTTCCCGAGGAGAGACTGGTCCCTGTTGACGAGCGTCTTGAAACCAGCAGCAACAACCTTTACTTTGACCTTGAAACCGACACAAAAATTCCTTTTCTCACCGAAATCATCTGAGCTCACCCTTTACGCCAAGCCATAACCGAGAACCCAAACACTTCAACTATCCATGTACCAGAAATCTACCTTCAACAGCTATGGTATACTTTCAGGGAAGGAGTTACACGCTTGGGACACCAGTGCATCCGTGGCAGAATCGAAAACGTCTGTTTAACCCTCCCAGCCACCAGACTTCGAAACATACTGAATTTACTCCGAGCCAACAACTACCCAGATAAAACAAAATTTGATGAAGCTCTGGGGCTTGACGACTTATTGGAGCTCATTCATGGGCTAGGTTATGATGGCGAACTTAACCAAATCCACTAGTTCGAACACACAAATCTGGTTCCTCTCTGGCAGACTCTTGCCACCATCATCTTTAGAACGCTCACCGGTATCCACAGGGGTACAGATGGAGGTTCTTGTTACTCTTTGCTGCTGCTGGCAGGTGTTGCATACCACATGCACCTGGATTATGCCACCATTATTTTTGAGGAGATTGTCCGCATGGTCAATGAAAAGACCACCACAAGACGAAAAGCGTTCACACCGTTTCACCGGTTTCTGACAATCATGTTGGCAACTGGCCTGGAAGGCTACCGCATCATTCCCCGCAGACTAGATAATCCACAAGTTCCCGTGAACGCATCGCCGGATTCTAACATTGTGACTATACAGGTGCCCACTGCTCTACTCCGCATGCTTAATCAGGAGAGTGTGGTAGTGAGGGAGTATTTGAGAGAGAATAGGATAGCTCTGATGGCGCAACCAGAGCCGGTTGTGCTTGCCCCATGAGCTATAGAGCCAGGTGAGGGTCCTAGCAGTCTAGGAGCTTGTGAGCACAGGGTACCAAGAGCAGGGTGGAGCAAGAGTGAGAAAATGAAAGTGAGTAGGGTGGTGGAAGTGGTGAGGGAGGAGATATACACGAGAGCGAGGGTGATCACACTAGATCTGCATTTGAGCAACTTAATATTGGTGATTCTGAGGCCTCCGCCAGCGACAAATCCGTGAGTAAGTCCTCTTCAGAACGGACAGAAATAGAGTCCGAAGCAACCCCCTCGGCGCCAGAGCAACAAGCAGTCCCTGCTGAGTCAACTGGAACTCGGCTGATGTCGGAGGCGGCTGAAAACATACACCAAAGTTTATCTAAAATATCTGCTACTTTTAAGGGTGATGTGTTAGGAGAAGAAGGTGTTAGTAGGAGAGAGGGTGAGAAAGAAAAAGAGGAGGGTGAGAGATCTCCAGCCATAACAAGTCGGGCAACCACATCTACTACCGCTATGGACACTGTTCAGGCTAGTATTGAAACATACAATGGCTTCCCACCAGTGCAAGCACAAACCCCCACCAACCACTCGCCTTTCGCTCAAATGAGAGCTGTTTCATTCCACGAGGATACAGTACAAATGTAGTCAGCGGCTCACTCGGAGTTCGCTGGCTTTGAAATCAGTGGACAATCTCCCTCGTCCACATCTTTCATTCGCTCACCATCGAGTCTAGCACCTACTCGTTAACCTATAAGTATCTTTGCTAGGACATGATCATCAACCGCGCATCTCAGAGATGTCGCCGGAATATTCGTAGCGGTATCCCGTAGTGGTTTGTCGCGAGGATTGAGTGGAAGTCCCACCAGTTCCTCAATTATGCCAGCGATGAGTGTGGACCACAAGGTTACTTCAACTCCTATGAGAACCGGGCCTCTTCGTGAGCTCGGGGTTACCATTGAACTGAGAATCTACATGGATTCAAAGTTCTCCCGCCTTGAATCGAACCTGAAAGACTATGTTACTACCTGAACCGATGCCCTACAATCTAAAATAAATACACTAAAAGCTCAAATTCAACACCTAGACAATAAACCACCCATCGTCGTTCAGCGAGATTACACGATCGATGAACTCAAGGACCTGTTTCATGCCAAACTTAACAGTGTTGCTAGCAGCACTGAAATCTCAGCAACCCCAAGCCCCACGTTCTAGCTCAAATACTTTCCAAGACACTATCCTACAAGTACTCAATTCCCTGACCACAGCCGTATTTGGGATTGCAAAAAGGCTAGAAGTAGTGGAGACCTCTTGCAAAGCTCAAGCAGAAACCCATAAGCGGAGGCATGATGATCCTGAGGATCCAGGTCATCATGAGGGGGAGAAAAGGCAGAGGGTTGGTCGGAGGTATATCGGCGCGCAAAGCTCAGTACTATGTATAGAAGCCGCTCCCACACCAACGCCTCGGGAAGGGCAAAGTGGCAGTGGCAGTAAGGGTGATGAACAACAACAATCTATGGATTTTCAGTTTGAACCTAATCAAGGGGCAGAGGTAGAGGCGGTAGAGGTACCTCAAACTCCAACAAACCAAATCCCACAAATCCAAACTCCCCAAATCCAAACATAAACTCCTGAACCCAAACCTTCCGTCCCTGAAACCTCAACCAAAAAGGCTAAAGGCAAAAGGCCAGTATTAAAGGTAGAGGAGGAGGAGGAGCAACCCCTGATAAACATCAAAAAGGTCTTCACAACGATCAATCGGGAGCTGCTAGACATTTTTCCTCCACAGCAAGGGCAATTCAACATTGTCACAATCGACCTGATAAGTCGGCAGCGACTGCAACAACCAGATTAGCAAGAAAGTGAGTGACCCATACCTGAAACGTACCATGGAGGACCCAAACCATTGGTCACTCATGAGAGAGTTATAGCAGAAAGGCCAACAATCGAAAACATCAGGCCTAGAGAAGCACTTGCAAAATCTTAGCCTCGCTGGCCGACCTAGTGGCTAGGGGCCCCGTATCTTGAAGAAAGGATTCCCCAGATCTACTCGGAGCAAGTCAGGGAGGTAGATGATCTATATATGCTAAACTCTACAAAACACAAAAAGGACGTAAGATTTGTTGCCACCTTCCATGCAAGTCTAAAAGAACAGGTGGCCTCCAAGTTTCCTATTGCTAAGATTGATCTAGTGTACATGCGGAACTTTCTCAACTACTCTATGGTTCACTTCTATGTTACAAGAGCTGATGGAAAGAGATATACGTTTCACGATGTTGAATTAAGGCATCTAAACTTGAGAGACATCACGCATCTAGAGGATGAGCTAGCATGCAATGTTGGTAAGAACAGAGAAGAGCAGAGAGGTATGGTAGTCATCAGGGACTTCATGAGAAAGAAAATACTTCTAAGTCGTACTCACGATCTACAGTTGGGTTCTAAGGCTCATCTTCCTAAGATAAATGTTTTGAAACCTAACCAACACTTCTCTAAACTGGATAAATACCGGAAGTATGTGATCTTTGAAGAATATGATGAGGACTACGAAGGTGCCGATGGATTCATAATGTCTACACTTAACGGTGGCAAAGCCTTTCTCAGACTCTCGGAACTTAACGCCTATTCTGACGGTACTCTCCAACAATGCATCTCAAAGTACCGCAGAACTTGCTTTCAGAAACCGACATGTACAAGAACAGAACTTGCTTCAGAAACCATATGCAAAGTATCTTAAGTTATCTAAATTATATATTTTGGCTTTTAAACTCTATTTACAGGTGTAAATGAATGATGAGCTTTTTACTAGGCATAACTTGCATCCATCTTTGGTAGCTAGAGATTTGCCTAATTTGCATACATGAGTACTACATGAGTACTAATATGTTCTACAATTACACGACTGCTATGCTTGGATGTAGTCAAATCCAGAAAAATTCCTATAAGTCAATAACGATCCCTCCAACCATCTCTAATACTTGCACAACCATAATCCATCACGCAATAACTATAAAATCCAACAAAAACGTAATCCTTACATTCTAGACACGGGCCTAAAACCTAGTAATATTATGAAAAAGTTAATGGAATTGATAGACAATTGAATCTAGTCATCATTACCTAGCTAGTTAGAAAACCTATAGTTTTAACTAGTAAATTCAAAAGAATTACTTAGGGGGCGTTTGGTTCACGGATTATTTTCCAATAGAATTGGAATTAGAATTAGAATTAGAATGTAAAGGAATTTGAATTGGAATCCAAATCCTAGCTTATTGTGTTTGGTAGTTCCAAGAATTGGATTTACCTTCCCCACCGTAACCTACCGTAATCAAACCTTCCACCACCATCTCACCCCCATCGCCACCTTCACAACCACCTCAATGTCGCTCTCTGTCAAAATCGAAGCCCTAGATCTCGCCGGTCAAAGCAAGGAGTCGCCGTCGCCATTGTCGCCCTAAATCTAGCCTTAGCCCTCTGTCGAAATCGAAGCCCTAGATCTCGCCGGTCGAAGCAAGGAATTGTCGTAGAAGCAAGGAGTCGCCATCTCCATCGCTGCCCTAAATCTCGCCGTAGGCCTTTGTCAAAATCGAAGCCCTAGATCTAGCCGGTCGAAGCAAGGAATCGCCGTCGCCATTGTCGCTCTAAATCTCGCTATCACCACCATCGATGGTGATATGGTCCATGTTGAGCAAAGAGACGGGAGAAGAAGAAAGTAATTCAAATTCCATAGCTTAGTGAGAGGATTCTAAATTCCTTCCAATGAGGGAATATTTTCCATCCTCAAAATTCCAATTCCTTCCATACTCTTAAACCAAACACATGAATTGGAAAATTGGTTGGAATTGGATTCCAATTCCCACCAATTCTTACCAATTCCTTCCAACCAAACACCCCTTAGTTTAATCAATACACAATAAACTGCATAAAGAAAAAAAGGGTTTACAAACTGAATCGGGATGATTTGTCAATCAATAATTTACCATACATCTTATTACGATTTGATGAATGCGTTTGTTCGTTTCCAAAATCTGAAGACCGCTCACATGTTTTCCTTTCCACATGTCTGTTTAGTTTTCAAAATCCCTAAATTCAAAATTTAAACACCTATCACCTCCTTCATTTTTCACTCGCCTGTTTGTTTTCAAAATACAGAATCCAAAGAATGATGCTAGGTAGACGGGGGTTATGAGGAGGGATTGTTGGGCCTTCCTTTTAATGTTTATGGAATTATTTCATCATTTAAAATGGGCTGAACTTATATATTTATATATAGGATGTTTTTAAAAAAATGGGCCATTATAATTTTTAGGCCCTGGGCGGTTGCCCTGGTGGCCCAAGCCCAGGGCCGGCCCTACACACACTTCACCAATTAGAATGTTTGTAACATCATCATTCAACATCTTTGAAGGTGGTAAATACCATGGTTGTCTATAGATTGGAACCGACCGATCATAGAAGCTGCATAACATCGAATTATTAAAGGGAAAACAACAATATTTTCTTATGCTACAAATTAAGTAAGTTCTTGGTGAGTTATAAAAAAAGCAGGACATACAGCAGAAGTCAGCTACATACAAAAAGAGGAATTAGAGTGGTGGGAGTGGCAACACTTTATCATATTCACCATATCGTGACATCAACTTTTTTCTCATACCACTCGGTGTATCACTTAGCTCCATAGTGGTCACTTTCCACCATATCGAATTCTGAAACCCACTTAAATACTCACTAACCAATCATAAATTAAAAAAAGAAAAAGATAAGTGATAAAGTTGAAATGGGTCCACAGTCAACCCACCACACTGCTTTTTAACATGTGATGATTACCACATACATCACTCCACCACACCTTCACGGTGTGGCACCATGCCACACCACCCCACTCCCACTCCCACTCCCCGCACTAGTGCAATCTTAGGAAAAAGAAAATTAAGTAAATACTCTCCGCTCAATTACTAACAAAATTATAGTAAAATGCAATATAATTGAACTTAGTGTTTTTTTCATACTAGTAGTCCAACAATATCAAAGTGTTAGAAAGTTATTCCTTATGATTATGGGTTCTAGTCTCGCTGCGGTAAGAAGAAATACTTCATGTGTTAACTGATCTTCCAGCTCAACAGGTCCAACCCTACAAGAACTACCGGATGTCATTGCATGGCAATTAGGTGAGAAAGAGAGAATATATCAATATATTGATCAAAGTAGTAACATTTTATAACACAACTAGATTAGATATCCGTGTTATACACAAGTTAGGTTTTAAAAAAATATCAAACAATTATTAAACACGAAAGAAATGAGAATTAAAGAAATTGACAATAAATGTCATCAACATCAGATTAGCAGTGGAACCGTCAACGCTAGGTTGAGGGTAGACGTGACGGTTAAAACTTGGTATCATGATATAAAGAGACATGATTGTATTTCTTGTACAAATAATTGATTTTGATACAATTAGCGCAATAAGGTCGGGTCTTTATTATTAAAAAGAATTTTAAATGACTATAAAATATTTTAAATTGATAAAATTAAGAATTTGGTTAAATATAATTTTTTTAAATGTTATAAACGTAATATGATATTTTTGAATTAGGGTGGACGAATATGATATTTTAATGTTTATGAAGGGCAAATATGCAATTTTTCTAATAACTTTAATTCTAACTAAGAAAAGTCAAAATTAGAATTTTAATTTGATTAGATAGATGGTTAAGATTGAGTAATTTTATTTATTTTATTAAATTAAGGGTCAAGATCATCCAATAAATTTGGCATGGATTAGTCTTTTATTTATATTAGAAGATTACACAAAAGGTAGATGTTAACCTTAAAATTGGCCTTTCTTAGTGCAAAGAGACATTCAATCACGAACTATACCCTTTTTTCTATATCTCCCTTATAAGGAACTGGGTTTATTTCACATAATAGTAACCAAAATTGAAAACTATTTCACCAAGGTCATGCATGGGAAATTTCACAATGTGAAATAATGAGGGGAGTGATCTTGGTAGAATAGTTTTCAAACTTGATTACTATTCTGTGAATTTTCCCCTAAAGAATTCCATAGAATCCTTTAAAAGTTACTAGCAGCAAAACACAAAAAATGTCAAATAATGTCAATGAAATAATGCAATCATGTGAGACATATTTTATTTTCTGATTCTTGAATTCTGGCATTATACAATGCATGAAAAGGCAGCGCCTTCTTTGAAGAAGAAAAATATATACACAAAATGAATATCATCCCACATAAAAATAACCAACTCCAACAATGCACACAAGTTATAAACAACCTAAGACCAGGTCACATGAAATGAAATGAATAAATATATATCGGGTATGTTCGGTATGGAGTTTATTGGAGTTAGTAGCTTTTTGTTTTGAAAGAAAAAGCTACAAGTCATGTTCGGATGAAAGGCTGGAAGCTTTTTTTTAAACAAAAAAACTCTGAAACAAAAAACTTCTTGAAGTAGCTTTTAAAACTAGCTGGAAGATTTTTATATACCAAATTAACTAAATACCCTCTTTAATTGTTTTATCCCTTTGCCTATATATAGGGATATGGCCCCTTGTTTTTGGATATCTTTTTGCAATATAATATTTCCCATTCAAAGCAAAGCCTACGGTGTAGTGTGTGTTTCTCTCAAACTTCATTCACGATTACTAGATTTGTGGGATCATCAATTGGTATCAGAGCCTAGCTTAATCAAAGTAGGCTCGTGATTGTGTTGTTCATCAATCGAAGGTCATAAATCGAAGGATCTGCTGTTCGGAATTCACAAAACACTGTTCATAAATCGAAGATAAAGGTTTGATCGTGTTTCTACTCGTATTTGATTTTGTTTTACTCGAAATTCACTGTTGAATCGATTACAAATCACAATGGATTGATTTGAGGCTATTCTGGTCAGAATTTGAAGGTTTTACGTATTTGCTCTTACGATTTTTTCCTCTGAATTCTGTTTAAACATCGTTTGGAAGATGGAATTTACTGGTTCTTAATCGATATCACTGTTTTATGCATCAAAGGACGATTATCGAAAGTATTTTACAAGGAATTTCAGTGAGTTTCAAAAATTAATTGAAGAACACTTGAAGATGACGAAGAACAGTTGAGATCTGATAGTTTGATCGAAATTTTTTGGAAAATAGAAGGAAAAGGTGTTTTCTAGGCATCTTCGAGCTTGTCAATTACAAGGCTATACATTTCGAGCTTGTCAGTTACAAACCAAATCCCTGAAAATCCGGAAACTATTTGAGATAGAGGACTTCGAGCGGGTTGATTTCTTCGAATTCGAAGTTCACATTTACTTCGTATACTGAGTGAGTAGACTTCGAGCGTATAATTGGACTTCAAAAACTATGGGTGATAATTTCCTTAGACTTCGAGCGGAGGTTTGAATCCAAAGGTCACTTCGAAAACTAAGCCTGCTACTTTTTGTACACTTCAAGCGTGGTCCAAATTTTGAACTTGAACCCTTGCAACTTCGAAAACTTCGAATTAGAATCCAAGTTCAAAACCCTTAAATCCACTTCGAATTCGAAATCAAGCTTCAAAAATCCCAAGTTTAACTGACTTCGCATTGGAAAGAATTCATTTCGAATTTAGACTTCAAATTCGAAACTCAATTAAGTTGATTCCGAATTCGAAACTTAATTCGAAATCCACTTTGAAAGTTTAAAACCCACTTCGAATACCTTCATTCCACTTCGAACCAGTTCAGACTTCGAACACTTTCATTGCTTTCGAACCAAGTTTTAAATCACTTCGAACCTACATTTAATTCGCTTCGAACAAAACTTTAACCAACTTCAAACACAAACCTTTTGTTGAACACTTCGAATTAACACTTCGAAACACAATCACAAATATACTTCTCAAGTTAATGATCGTTTAAAATCAAGTGCAAAAATGTCAAGTTCAAACGAGATACTCGCAATTGGTACTAATTCCAAACCCCCTGTCCTATTCTACAACGATTACCTCGTATGGAAGGGTCGGTTTATGGATTTTCTTGAACACAATGAAGTTTATGGAGAGATGATGATTGACTGCATTCTCAACGGAGACAAAAAGTTTACACAATCATCAATGCACAACCCGACAACAATCCCCCCATTCCAGGTGTTGCAAGAGAAAAGACACTGGATGAACTCACAGCAGCTGAAAAGGAGAGGAAAAAGGCAGACAGATTGGCTAAGTACTACTTGAAACAAGGACTGTCGTCTGAAATGTACATGAAAGTCGACAGTTTAGCAACTGCTAAAGAGATCTGGGATGAAATCAAAAGACAATTACAAGGTACTGAGCAGGGAGAACACATCAAACGAAAATCAGCTAGTGAACATGTTTCACGAATTCACCACCAAAGATAATGAATTGCTGATAGACACCTATATTCGTTTCTACAAACTGCAAAATGAACTGCACACAAACAAGGTGGAACGTACAGATCTGGAATGGAAAGAGCATGTCAAATTATACAAGCACATTAACAGGAATTTGACAATTGTGACCTACCACAATATCTTTGAAGATCTACAGCAGTACCAAGATGAAGTCTCCAAATCATCTCCAAAAATGTCTGCTGATCCCCTGGCTCTAGTTGTTGCTGAACAGTGCCCCAAAGAACCATCGAGAACTCAAAAATTCAAACAGGTTGCTATATCTGACTCAGATTCTGATGAGTCAGATGAATCTGAGATGGAGCAAGTTATAAAAGCAATGTCCTTCATCACCAAAGCTTTTATGAACCGTTATTCTAAGACCAACAACCATCAACGCTACACATCTGGGTCCCGTAGACCAGATACTTTCAAGGTCTCAGACAAACCAAGGTTCATTAAAGAAGAGAAGAAAGATGAAAGGAAATGCTATAACTGTGGGGGCAGTGGCCATTACATCTCTGAGTACTACAAATAGAAACTCATATTATCTAAGAAGAAGAGTGCAGGTAAGGCCATGATTGTTAAGGAGGACCCATTCCTGTCAGACACAGATGATGGTGATCTTGAAGAGGATGCACAAGCTCAGTTTTGCCGGCTGATGTGGAAGAAGAGTTTTCTAACATTGATGAGGAGAGTGAGGCACACTATGATAACTCAAAGGATTAGCTTAATGCAGATGATGAAGACCAAAAGGTACTTTCTAACTCTCATACAGGTTGTGGTATGAGCATTGAACATGTTCAGATCATCATAAATCGCATGAAAAAGTGGAAAGAAAAGTACAAAAATCAAAAATCAAATAGGAGAAAATGAAAGAAATCATAAGAAATCATGAAATGGAAACTTATCAAACAGATAAGGAATTATCCAAATTGAAAATAAAAATCACAGAAAAAGAAAATGAACTGCTGGAATTAACTACAAGTACGAGTACCACAATACATGATCTTAAAGCTGAAAAGATAAATGCAGAAAAGGACACAGAGTTCATTAAAAGAGAAAAAGGTGAGCTTTACTCTAAGATTAAAGAATTGGAAGATACTTTAATTAAAAGAGGTCAAAGTGAGCAAACAATCTTCCTGAACAAATCAAAAGAGAGAAAATTCACAAAGTGGACCTACGAGGGTCTAGGTTTTGAGAATCCCAAAATAAGCGAAAAAGTGACAGCCAAGCAACTTTATGATTTCAACCAGATGAATGATG
>JAUEJL010101258.1:0-13238 GCA_032274825.1 Drosophyllum lusitanicum
CATACCAAACTAGTAGCACCTAATATCATCCTGATATAGCCCTAACTCCTCGATCTGGGTGGCTAAATACTGCAAATCCAGCACTTGCTCCTTGTGCACCTTTGCCTGCCCCGGTGACCGTCTCTTGCTCCTCCTCCTTATAGGCTGCTCGGCTCTTCCTTATCCTCAATCTGCATAAAGTCCCCACACATAGCCTACTTAACCACTCTCATCACCTCGAGAAAGTATTCCTCCATAATATTTGGCTCATGCCTCAACAACCTAGCCTCCGCATCAGCTGTTAATATCCCACAGGACCTCGCAAACCTTGTGATGAACTGACCACCACACAACAAGGCTCGTTTTCTTAGGCCCTAAACCCTTTCTGGATAGGTAGAAGGCTATTGCATACGGCACATTACAGAGTGTGCCAGGTGTGAGCAAACAGTACATGTAGAACAAATCCATAACAGTAACTTTCTCACTTCCTTTCACTATTAGACGGACATAGATATCAGACGGTGAATGAGTCGATAGACCAAGGCACGAATCCTGCTCTCTATAGCTCTCGCTGGGACATATTCACAATTACCAAACGTATAGAACTCTGTAGCATTGAAGTCAACAAACGGACCCCTCAAAAACTCCTGTAGAAATGGTTGAAAGTGCCTGCTACCCATCTGCTCCCTGGTATATAGTCCAAGTCTCCAGCTGAACTTTGTAGAGAACACTCCCTGCTACGCCCCCGAGATGAAAGGATATAGCTCGACGATCGGTATACACCGAAGATGCGGAGTTCAAATCAGTTGTGGAGTAAAACATTAGCATTAGCTCTCAAAACACCAGATCACACATACTAAAAAGATTCTCCTACGCTCAACAAGTAAATAGCATGGGACCCCAGGCTCTTGGTATTTCTAGATAAGTTGTGTTGTAATTAACGTGGTCAATCCAACGTCCGTAGCCACACCTTAGTCCAACGTATAAGCTACCTCGATCACCTTGTGGAGATACTATTTCAACGTGGTGATATACTCTACTCTATACTGTGCTAGGATGCTCTCTAGAAAACCAACCACTCATGTTGCACCAGTGGTGCCAGTCGCACAACTGCCGCCTCCTTTGGCTGTCCAACTCTACGCGTACGACCTCGACCACGCCCAGTCATAAGTCTACGAAGCATTTATTTCCCAAATCAATAGTCAGATTATAAGCCAAATAACAAAATAAAAATTAACAATTAAGTCACAAACTGCCAAAATAGAAACAAAAGGAATCTGACTTTAGTTTCATAGACGTGTTGCGTCCTTTGGAATGATGTGTTGCATTCGCATCGACAAAGATGAAGATCAGAGTTCATTATGTTGATATTATTTCCCAAAAATCTTTCATAAACAGAATGCATTTAGCATTTATTCACCTATTAATCACAAACATTGAACGTTTAACTTGAAAAAAATACCCAAAATCACACCCCCATTTGTTTTTTTTCAAACCAAACCCTAAGTTTAACCATGAACTTTAAAATTTACTGGGTTGATGATAATATGCACATTGTATGAGATATGTTCAACCAATTTAGTCAAAATCGACTTCTCCTTCAAAGATTTGTAGGTCCAAGTTCAAGAAAGAGTGTGTGTTTGTGGGTGAAATGGGGAACAAGAAAAAGAAGTTTAAATTTTAACGTGATCAGCAGTTAACGCGTCGTGTTGTAGAAATTGATGCATTGTGTCCCTTCTTTTTCGTGATTGGTTCACGTAACGCGTTGCGTTATATCGACTAACGCGTCTCGTCCGGTCAAAAGTTCAAAAGTTAAAATTCTCACCTTTTGAGTCTTCTAAACTCCGTGTAAAACTCCAGGCTCCTTCTAGCATCCGTGGATTATGATTTTCACAAATGAGTCTTCAACACAAACAAAAAAGGAATAAAAATCAAACAAATGACAAACTAAAAATAATAAAAATAATGCAAACAAAAACACGGGTTGCCTCTTGCTATCGCTTCGTTTGTTATGAGTCATTATTTGGACTCTACCTCACACTTAAGGTTTGATGTCATGGAGGCATAAGGCCTCGCCTTTCTCTTTCTCACGCAATCACTCCATATAATGCTTAACTCAGTGCCCATTGACTTTGAAGGTTGTCCATTCGTGAGATTGCAGCTCAATTGTTCAATAAAACAGTTTTAACCATGAGTTAAATAATAAAACCTTATCACTTGGTTCGAAACTCTTGTTTCCATGCATCCTTGCATCATACCACTTTTTGGTGTGATATTTGTAAAATAAAGAACTTTCATAAGCTTTATTCCTTAATTCTTGAAGTTCGTTAATCCATATAAAATGGTGAGTACGCACACTATCCGCGTCTAAATTGCAATCCTTTATAGGCCAATAGGTTTTATGTTCTATTTCAACCGGTAGATGACAAGCTTTTCCATAAACTAACCTAAAAGGTGTACTACTTATAGGTGTTTTAAATGTAGTTCTAAAAGCCCATAAAGCTCATCTAACTTATTTGTCCTTTCTTTCCTATTCCCCTTGACCGCCTTTCTAAAATTCGTTTTAAATCTCGGTTGGTCCCTTCGGTTTGCCCACTTTGAGGGTGATAAGGTGTTGCAAATCTATACTTAACACCATATTTATGTAAAACCCTTTCCATTTGATAATTTGGAAAGTGGGTTCCCCTATCACCAATGATAGCTTTACAAACGCCAAATTAAGAAAATAATTTCTTTAAAAATTTCACTATGACTCATGCATCATTAGTGGGTAATGCTTGAGCCACAACGCGCTTTGACACATAGTTGACGGCTACCAATAGATATGTATTTCCGCGGGAAAAAGGAAAAGGCCCCGTAAAATTGTTACCCACACATCAAAATTTTCACAAACGTGAATATTTTGTTATGGCATCTCGTTTTGGGAAGAAATATTACGTGCTCGCTGACAACTCACATTCTTTCACAAAGGATTGAGCATCTTAAAATTTGTGGGCTAGTATAAACCGACCTCAAATACCTTTCTATCGGTGTAGCTCGCACCATGATGCCCTCTAGCTAATTTGTTGTTGTAGTGCGTAAGGATATCTCGTGCTTTAGCTCCATAAACGCATCTCCAGATGACGTTATCTGCACAGTTTCTTAACAAATAGGGATCTTCCCAATAGTAATGTTGCATATCGGCTAGAAATTTCTTCTTTTGCTCATAAGTCATTCCTTTTAGGAGAATCCCTACTGCTAAGTAATTCACATAATCAGCGTACCATGGTAATTATCACTTACCTGGATTAGTTACTTATCCAAACAATCATCCCCAATCTCATATTCATGCAACTTTACCAACTCTGGGTTCTCCAAACGTGACAAATGATCGGCCGCCACATTTTCAACTCCTTTCTTGTCTTTGATCTCAATATCAAACTCTTGAAGTAGCAAAATCCACTAAATCAATCTTACTTTTCAATCCTGTTTATCAAACAAATACTCCGAAGCAGAGTGATTAGTAAAAAAGATAGGTTTAGACAAGATTAAACACAACCAAAGTTTATCAAACATAAAAACTATGGCTAATAATTCCTTTTGAATGTTGGTGTAGTTTTCTTGAGTTGGATTGAGAGTCTTGCTTGCATAATAGATTGGTTGAAACCAATTATTGACTCGTTGACCTAAGACTGCACCTACCGTGTAATCACTAGTGTCACACATAAGCTCAAATGGTAGGTTCCAATCCGGGACAACCATGATTAGAGCTGAGGTTAGTTTTTCTTTTAATGTATTAAAAGCTAATAAACAATCATTAGAAAAATTATATTTTGCGTCTATTAATAATAATTCAGTTAAAGGATGCATAATTTTTGAAAACCTTTTATAAAACTATGATAAAAACCCGCGTGCCCTAAAAAACTCCTAACCTCTTTTGCATTTGTAGGTCGTGGTAATTTTGACATCACGTCTATTTTAGCCCTATCCAACTTAATGCCTACTTTTGACAGTTTGGGTCCAAGAACAATACCTTCTATTACCATAAAATAACATTTCTCCCGGTTAATCACCAAATTTGTTTCCACACACCTAGCCTGCATTTTATCAAGGTTGAAAGACAAGAGTCGAAAGAGCTACCAAATATCGAAAAGTTATCCATAAAGACTTTCATGAAATCTTCCATCATGTCGTGAAATATTACGGTCATGCATCGTTGGAATGTGGCAGGTGCATTGTTTTCTCTGTTTAAGGACTCCAATTAGCTTCTCGTTTTTCGGTACATAAAATGTAGATGACAGGATAACCGGAAATTGAGTGATTTCCCCTAAGAATGCGTATTCCATGTGTTGCAGCAGTGCTTTCAATTCCTATTGTATGGCCACATTCCAACGAGAGTGGAAAGAGATAGCACCGAGATTGCACCGAGATTGTAATGTGGCAGGTGCATTGCAAAGTTTAATAAGAAATATGGCAAGTGCATTACCATCATGCATCGTTGGAATGTGGCAAGTAGAAAGAAATATTCCAACGAGATTGTAATGTGGCCACATTCCATCTTGATACTCAATTTCCTATTTGCAAGTGTAAGATCTAAAGAGAATGGAAAGAGATAGCACCGAGATTGTAAGTATGCAACATGAGAAATATGGCAAATCTTATTAAACTTCATATAGACATGGGTATATATACTCCTTACAGTATTTACAAAATTGGTCCCTCTAGTTTGCTTTTTACGCAAACTTCACACACAATATTAACCTCTAATCCTATACAATATTAAAGCCTAACAATCTCCCCCTTTGTATTGGAATAGAAGTTGTTACATCTTTTTGACTTTTGTGAGTCTCTAACAATCTTCCCCTTTGAATTATGCAGATGTTCTTTTTCTCTCTGCGTGCTTTTAAAGCTTCTAGGAATAAGACTTGAATGATTCTAACTTGAATCTTCAGTCTTCTTCTTCTGCCCCAGTAACCTTAGGCTTTTCAACCTTCGGTTATATAATCAGTTTAGCATGTAGTGGTTTTCAGCATATATAAATATCTAACAATCTTCCTTGGTCGAATTCATTCTATGGTTTTCAGCATATATAAATATCTGACAATCTTCCTTGGTCGAATTCATTCTTGTTGATGACTAGGGAACTGTACTGTCAGAAACAGGTAGGACTGATAAATTCAGTTTAGCGGCTTAGCTACTTCCTCCTGTTGATAAATCATCGGTCAATCATAACCTTCTCATCTTGAGCTTCAAGATGTTGATGAGAATCTTGAAAGTAAACTTTGACAACCTTGAATAATCTTCCCTTTTATTTGAATTGTGCAGTAAATCATGATTGACTAAATGGACCGAGCTTTATGATTGACTAAAAGTAAACATCTTGAAAGTAAGTTTAGCGGCTTAGCTGTTTTTCTTATGAACCAACTGCATGAGGCTTAAGCTTTATGGGAATCATGATTGACTAAATGGACCGAGCCGGTAAATCTGGATTAGCAACAGCCCTTTAAACCAAGAAGCTTTCTTCCTGATTCTTATCATTGTTAAGGCTTCTAAGTTTGAAAGAAGCCTGTCAAGATGCATCTTACTAAGTTGCAAGTAATGCACAGAGATAGTTATTCTTCATCGAATTTTCTGTATAGATCTAGCAAGTTTGATGGTTACGTATATTCCATCTTGATTTGATGATCGTCTGAGAGGTAGGTGTTGAAGAACATGTGCATACTATGCTGAAGTACACTCTCACTATGCTTGTTGTTCTTCTTTATAAATCACAACGATTCCCTCTCTGCCCTTTTCTGTTGATAATCATCTCTATAACATATTTGACTTGATTAATGTAAATCTCCCGAAATCAAAGTCAGGATATCTTAAATCTCATGAAATCAAAGCCAAATTTCTTTAACTCCAGCTTGATTCCCCTTTTGTCATTTCAACTGACTATTTTTCTTCCTTTTATGACATCTAAGCATGATCTGAATAAACATTTATGAGGAAAACGCGACCGAACTATACTTGGAATCTTTGAATATAGTTCTTTGTGGAATCTTTGAAACTTTACTTGGAACCTTTCACACGCAATAGAGCTCTACTTGCAATCATTGAGGGGAAACTTATAGATCATTCTCTCCCCCCTCATGATGATCATTGACAAAAATGAGCATCATGCATAATAAATTTCTCCTTAGGGAATGTCGTTGATTAGAATATCGTTTAAGAGGAATCACCAGAATGATGTGATCTTGAAAGGGTAACACCAAGATCACTTAGATTCTCGTTAACACAACAGTTAAAAACTGTGTGACCTACATTCAGAACTGGCATAATATTGATTCTGGTAGGATTTCCATCTAATCATGGTGAATATCACATAAGATAACACTCCAAGATGTTCCGGTATTAGTCTCACGGACTAGATACAGTGATATTCCCACTATGTGTCCTTAGAAAATGAAATATTTTAAAAATAAGCTCTAGACTCTATATGTGCACGAAGGAAATCGGGAACTGGAGCAGCTTGTTCTCTTTGTTTCAATATTAACAATCTCCAAATGAGATGTCAATAGAAATGTGCTAATTCTCCATGTGAAGTTGAAACAATCATCTTTTAAGAGATAATTGAGTAGTTGGGTGGGGTTAGTGCATTGCATCACTGGGTCCATAATGTTTACTTCAATACCAAATCTCAACAATAAGATCTAGTAGCAAATGTGGTTATCCAGATTTATATGGTTTGGTAAGGATCTTGATTTTCTTTTGATCATATCTCACCCACAGCTCTCTATTTATTTTTCAACTTCTCCCTCGATCTCACTTTCTAGAAATGTATTATGTACCATTGGATTGGTACATAAGGACACATATTTGTATGTATAATTTAAAAATAAACAAACATAAGAAATTTTCAAGAAAAGGATATGTTGGTGTAGATTGTCAAGAAAGATTTGATCAATCAAAAAATAAGAAAAATCTACGATAAAAAATGTGAAGAAAAAAAATGATCGTGAAAGCTCAAGAGATTTATTTGATCATTCGCACTCCCGACTCCTATTTTATCCCTCTCTTTTTTCATTTTTCCTCGCAGCACAACAATCAGTATCCCAAGATAACTAATTCTACTCACTTAGATGACCTAGTAAGTAACCCTTACTATCTCTTTCTAGTTTTTTGGTAAGCTCCTAGGGCAGGTCTATTCCGGTTCTGGATTGATCATAGGAGTATAAAATGCTTACACTCCCTCACTCATAGTGCCTTTGGATCAATTTGTTAGACGAATATGACAGTGACACGTGAATGAACAGTTTCAAGGAAGGATGGGGATCTTACAAAAAAACAAATAAGAAAAATAAGAAAGGTATGAGAGTGAATTAAAGAAAGCATACCTTCTTGCAAAAGAAATGAAAATTCTTTTTGGATTTTTGATTTTGCGAATATTTTTGGGTTTTTCAAAATGAGAATAAATAAAAGAAAATAGTGCTCCTCTTGTTTAAGCAATAATGCACAAGCACTACCAATAAATGATAGCGTGTGAAATGCAGAGAGCATATGTTCCAAGTAAGATTCCATTTTGGGTTTTCAATGCACTCAGGTCAAACCAAGTTTGAAATCTGGTTTGAAGTTTAAAAAATTCGAATTTTCTTTCATTTTCTCATATAGAAATTTTACCCAAAATAAAAAATTTCCAAGCATAAAATATTTATGCCCCCCCTACAAAATACAATAATTATTAGAAGAAATATATCAATTAGATATACGCCGAGTCAAATAAGCTTCGCAAAGCATTAGACCCATTAGACTTAGGCTAATGCTGCTAAAAAGAATGTTGATAGTGTTACAAAAACATATTCGAATAGTCATGGTTTTTCTCAGATAGAATATGCTTTGAAAATACTTCATTCACACTTGAATAGAACTAATGTTGATGGCACTCGAATGTCTTTGAAATTCATTCATGCTCGAATTTTCTTAGAATGAACTTCATTCGAGTTCGAATAGTATCACTAGTTCTGATTTACGCTCGAATGTCTAAGAGTTGAATTCACGTATACAAGACATGTATCCCATTCGAATCAACTTCAATCTATCATATTCGAACTTGAATAAATATTCAAAGTTGAATAAAAATTCCAAGTCGAATATTTAGAAAATCTATTGTTCAAAGTCGAATATGTTCCACAAAATGAATGATGTTTTTGTAGGATTATTTATTCTTTTCTTCTATAAACTGATATTTGAATCTTTTCACTTTATTGAGCACATCGATCTTCACTTTAGTCTGAATGATCTTCATTATACTCACACAATGACTCGTGTACTACAAAAAAAATTAGAATTTTGGTACCCAAGAAGTTTTGGGTGCTTTATTGTCTGTTTTTGCAAATTTTGCCAACCAAACCTTTGAATTTTCAATAATAGGTTTGTGACCTTGTCATTAAATGCTCCTGAATGTCATTGAGGAATTCCATTTTTAACAAAAAATTTATATTTTTGTTTTGTATTTTTAAAAATCTTTTATTTTTATAATCTGATTAAGTGCTTGGCTGAGTATATCACAAAAGAATATTTCACGTCTGATTGTAGTATAAAATCATATTTAGTGTTTGTTTTTGATAAAAAAATTTGTTTATGTTGTTATTGTGAGTGAAAGCATTTGGCTTTTGAGCCAGAGTTCTTATGGATGTAATTCCTTGTTTTGGAACGTAATTAGATGAAAATTCATCATTAATTGCATTCTTTACTCTGAACTCTAATGTTCTTGGGGCTGGTTCAGAGTGTTTCTTCTTTGGCATCCATGATGAATTCTTCATCTTTAAAATTGATGGTTCATAAGATGATTTTGATGTTGAAGACTTCTTCTTAAGAATCCATGTCTGCCGCTTCATTAATGAAAATTCATGTGTGAGTATACAGAAACAGGAATTAGAACAGTTTGAAAAATACAAGTTCTGTTTACCTTTAGACTTTGTTGAAGTGTTTGAAGGTTTCATTTGATGAGAAGTAGTAATCTTCTTATTCATTTTAGTAAAGGCAAAACATTCATTTAAGTCTTCAGTACCTGCAACAAAAAGATAAGAATCAGATTGAATACTACAATAAGATAATGAATCAAAGAATTTTAACTCAGAGTCAGCGGAAGTCTTTTGTAGTTGAGAAATTCTTATCATTTGCTCTGTTCTTTCTTTCTCAAAGTTCTTTCTCTCGGTGTCCAATGTCTGAGAAAAAATTAGTAGCTGTAGCTCAAGTCTTTTTACTTTTCCTTGCAAATCATCTATTCCAATGCAAAGTTTATCTATTAACTTTTCATCATTTTTTAACATCTTTTGTGAATCTTGATGGTTTGGAGAGAGGTTAGACAGATGTTTCTTAATCTCAGCATTGTCTCTTTTTAGACCATTTGATATATTCATCCCTTTTTCAATGTCATTCCTTTTGTTTCTATTTTCAACTTCATATTGTTCACATTTCGTTTTATAAAGTTGAAATTCCTTAGATTCTTTGGACATTTGTTCTTGAAGCTATTTATTTTCTTGACAAAATTTCAGCTTTCTATTGCTCAGAATGCACTTCATTAAGCTGTTTCTGAATTTTTTTTCATTTTCTGTATTCAAAATTTCGGATTTATTCTTTTCGGTCTCAAAATCTTTGAGTTGAACACACTTATCATGTTTTGTTGATGATGAATCATAAATTTTAACATACAAGTCTACAAATTGTCTTTGCAAATCATCATACAACAAAAACATCTCATTCAGCTTTGATTTCAACATGTTTTCATTATCTATCAATTTAAAGTTTGTGTAACCAAAATTGGTTATATCTACTTGAATTGATAATTTTGTATAAGACATCTTGATATTTGAATTAAATGGATCTCAATAGTGTTTGAACAATTTTTTTTGAAAGAATTAAATTGAATGAGACGAATGTATATGGAACTCGAATATACAATTTCCAAATTGGGTATGTACACACTAATTCGAATGATACTTTATGAATTGAGTTTGAATTCAAATAAGTGTTCAGGGCATGAGTTTAGTTTTCACTAACTCGAATATCAGTTCCTTCAAAGAAATTCGAACTCGAATTAGTTATGGATGGTCGAATTGACTTGAGTTTTACTTAAAATGGGTTTTGTAATTCGAATAACTGTTCTAACAAAATCAAACTTGAATATCAAATGAGTATTGGGTGCTCAAATATCACTGAGAAAAGAAATTAGAACTCGAATCTCAAAAGATATGCGCTCGAATATGTTGATTTGTACTTCTGAAATACGAATGTGCTTTATTCGAGTGAACATTCAAGGTCGAATAGTACCTGTGAATTTTATTCGAACTCGAATATCAAAGATGAGTTCACAAACACGCTCGAATAAGCCTAAATCGATATCAGATTCACGTTCGAATTCCACTTCAATCAAACAGTCAAACCCGAATGTACTTTTTCAAACTGACAAACAGCTTTTCACAACTTTTCTGTTCAAAATGGAACAAAAAGATGTATTCTTCATGTTCTTCATAATAGTCAAAAAAATTAAAGTACAGTAACAAAACTTCAAAATTTTGATCTTTTCACCAAAAAAAAATTGTATCAACAGACTCGAAAATGATTTCCGAATACAGTGTGCACAAAATCATGTACAAACAAACACTTTTAAGAATCAAAATTGGACTTTTTCTCAATAACACGAAAAACAAAATTTCATATTGATGCTCAAAATGTATGTTTTTCTTCAAGAAATCACACACAAACTTCCTTTCTATATCATATCTATGCTTAACATAGATCAAATCAAATTTATAAGTATCAAATCATGACTTTTAGAAATTCAGGTTGTGTAAAGTCGAAGAAGAGTAACTAACTTTACAAACCAATGATGTAATCTTTAAAATTCTTTCAAAAAAATTGAGCCAAAACTTGATTGTTTGGCTCTGATAACAATTGTAAGGCCCTAGAAATGTAGTATCAAGATGCTTTGGCAGATTTGCAAGTGTAACATCTAGAGAGAGTAGAGAGATATAGCACCGAGATCATAAGTATGCAACATGAGAAATATGGCAAATCTTATTAAACTCCATATAGACATGGGTATATATACTCCTTACAGTATTTACAAAATTGGTCCATCTAGTTTGCTTTTTACGCAAACTTCACACACAATATTAACCTCTATTCCTATACAGTATTAAATCCTAACACTTATTTACTACTAGAATTACACAATGCATCACGTTCTACTGTCTTACGCTTCTCGTCACTTTTCTTTTTCATATCAGACCGTGAATGAAATACTGGACACATCGCGTTTTCACCAATGACGTGTCGTGTCTGCTGCGAATCCATAATTTCAATTTTCTTTTCTTTCTCTTCTGCCAACAACCTTTCTGACTTTTCCGGATCTCGTTTTGCATCAACAAGTCAGTCTCCCAGTGGCATGTAACCCTCTTAGCCTTTATCTTCCACCTACATGAACTCTTTCTCAAGCAAAATACCAAAAACATCCACGAAAAATGCATAATCATCACATGATTTTGAATGATTTATTGATTTGTCAGTTCCAAAGGGAATAGTGTCAGTGCCCACGCTAAGTGTGAATTGTGATTCATGTATATCAAATAAGGTACGAGTACCGCTTAAAAATGGCCTTCCAAAGATAATTGGAATTCGATCATCTTCTTCGATATCGATAATAATGAAATCAGCAGGGAATGAACTTATCTACCTTCGGTAATAAAACTTTTATGATACCCCTAGGGTAAGTAACTAAGTTATTAGCCAAGTGTATAGTCATACAAATTGGCTTTGGTTTAGATAATTCTAACTTAACATAAAATGAATAAGGCATGATATTAACTTTATCACTTGAGTCATCTAATGCATGACTGATTGGAAGATTACCAAATTGGCAAGGTACAGTTCCACTGCCTGTATCTGTCATTTTCTTTGGCAATTTATTCAGCATCGCAGCCGAACACTCTTCATTCATTGTAACACTCAAGACCTCCTCCATCTTTTTAAAGTTAGTGAGTAGATCCTTAAGGAACTTTGCATATTTTGGCACCTACGCAACAACTTCAACAAACGGTATATTAATATAGAAAGACTTTAAATGTTCTAAAAACTTACTATAGTTCTCATCGTGTTTCTCTTTCTCGAATCTTTACAGGAATGGAATTGGCGGTCTATACGGCTTCACGGGTGGTCGCCTAATGGCTCTTTCCCCAACTTTTGCTCCACGCCTTTCTCCTTTTCTTTCTCTAGCTCTTTTTGTATCTACACAATATTATTAGATTTAGGAAATAAATCCTCATGTGTCTTACCTAATCTCGTCACGGCTTTGACATCTTGTCTCGGGTTCATTACCATGTTACTCGGCAAAGTGCTCAGAAAACGTTCTTAAGGAGCTATGGAAATTTATCCGACATGAGTCTCGATATTGTGAATCGAGGCTTGTTGATTCCGAAGTGATGCTTCGGTTGATAGGTCAATTTTCTTACCTAACTTCTCGGTTTCTTTATGCCTTTTCGTCTAATGCGGCTGCAAAGTGAGTTAGCATATCATCAAAACTTGATTTTTTTTTCTCGGGCTCTTTTGATTGTTTTTTATAAAATACCGGGTTTCTTGCTTATATTTCCCTTCCATCTCCTTCTAATATTCTAGATAGGGCTTTCGAGTTCGGATTTCTGTTTTGAGGTTCACACTCATCTTCAGGATAATCATATTTATCTCCCGTAGAATAGCATGCCTAAGCTTTCAAAACTTCACTCTCATCATACAGATAGTCTTTCGCCAAATGAGTTCTACTGTAGTTATCACACACCACTTGCATGGCATGAATGGTTTGATTAGCCTTTTCATTTCTTAACCCAATGTATCCAATTTAGCATTGAGAGCTACTAAACCCTAAACCATCGGTGTAACATCCTGTTTTTAGAAAACTCCCCCTAGTAGTCATGTTCCTATTTAGTTATTAATCTAAGAAAATTTCCATAACTTATTCACACTATCACGGTTACCTCCAGCAGAAGGTACCCAAATCCTGGATTGAAAAGTTTTAAACCCACGATTATCTTTAGCAAGCTGATCCTTTAACTTCTTCATCGTCTCAGCCATCA
This sequence comes from Drosophyllum lusitanicum, assembly GCA_032274825.1. Taxonomy (NCBI): domain Eukaryota; kingdom Viridiplantae; phylum Streptophyta; class Magnoliopsida; order Caryophyllales; family Drosophyllaceae; genus Drosophyllum; species Drosophyllum lusitanicum. Next base: position 13,071 of record JAUEJL010101258.1, read on the forward strand.
GATTTTATTCTTGCAATGCAGTCTGCTGAGCTTCCTTCAGTCTAGAAATTAAGTCTGACACAATCGTGATCCTTATAAACTTAGCTTCTGATGTCGGTCCTTTACGGCTTAAAGCGTCCGCTACAACATTGGCCTTGCCAGGATGGTAACGGATCTCACAATCGTAGT
>JAUEJL010101269.1:0-13237 GCA_032274825.1 Drosophyllum lusitanicum
ACCAAACACAAGATTTCTCAGGATTTGAAATACCAATACCAAAGATTCTCAGGAAATACCACGAACCAAACACCCCCTTAGGGTTTTCTGTATTTAAATCTATTTGTGTCGTAACGACAACGGCTGGTTGAAGAAGAAAACGAGGTGACATTTGAAGAATCGCAAAAGCCGGATGGAGAAAAGAAAGGTAAAAGGACCGTTTCATTCGACTTCATATGTGGTTTCATTATAGGAATTTTCGCAATTACTCAAAAATCTTGGCGGCTTTCGAAGTTTGATGGACGAAGACAACGTGAAGCTTTTTGACATTCAAGAACATAAGCTTCGATTGCAAGAAGAAAAATAAAGGAGAAAGACGTCAAAATTTCTAAAACAATCTAACAAAGGTTTAAAATGTGAATATCTCGATATCGTTTTGAATGCAAAAGAAGGTATTAAAAAAATACTATCCAAAAAATATGTCGTCGTTGTTTATTTTTATCTATGCTATATTAGTTGTATCTTTTTTCTTTTCTATGTCATTTGTAGTTTTTTATATTTTAATTAACCATATGTAATCTGTTTTTTATTTTGATGAAAGTTAGTGTTAATTATACTATTTTTTCCGCACTTTATAAATATTTATAATATAATTTTATTATTTATTGTAATAATAAAAAGTGAATAAATATATATGATTAATTTAAAATAAAAAAGTTTGAGTATTTGAATCATGCAAAGCGTAGGAATTTTCTGGGTTTAAACATGAAGTAAGGATCAAGTATTGTTGATGTGGCACTAATGTGACAATGAAGTATGAAGCGTGAATCATTAGTACTCCCTTTACTCATTCGGGGGTGTTTTTTTAGCTTATTTTTTTTTATATTCTTCATAAGCCCATTTTTTGGTTTATTTTTCATAAGTTTAACTTATTTTCTTATTTAAAGTAATAATAAACCCATAAGTTATAAAATAAGTCAGAAAAATGAATCTATAAAACTTAATCCGGAAAAATAAGATCATAATAAGCTTAGCTAAATACCCCATAAATCAAACTGTTTCGTTTTTATTAATTTTGAAAATAGATTTAATGAGTTACAAATGTCATCATTTAATGAATTACAAATGTCTTCCTTTTTATTAAATCGGGTTGTGGTATGATCGATTTTGTTAACAGATTGACGGGTGCGCTTTAGGGTATTCTTTTTAACAAATTGGTGTGTGCAATTAGGGTATTATGTTTCATAGATTTTGATGTATCGATCATGCCCATTCATACTAAGTTTTTTTGTTTTTTGAAGTTGTTCATGCCGTACATCTTTATCTTTATATCGACTAGGGTTATGGTGTTATGTTTTAAATCTATTTAATGTATCGATTTTGTTGTTCCATATTCATGTTTGATTTAGTGTTCAAGCCATATCTATGTCCATGGGACCATGTATTTGGTAGTTGTTAAGAACATAAACACTAATCTTAGCATATAATTATAAAAAGATTAAAATTAAAAAGGTGACCTGCAACCTGTAAATCAAGTCACTTGTTGCATAGAATGGTAGATATATAAAGTTTCTTGTATTATTGGACAGAAAAACAAAGCTGTTGTTTACAATAATAACTTAGACAAAGTCCGTTTTTATGTACAATAAACACTTTATAGAATCTACTCTTATCGAACCTTTTGAGTTACATGTAATAGAAGAATATCTAGTTCTGTATATATATAATTGAATTTGTAAATAATGTTATGTTAATTTTTACTATATTGGATACAGTGTTACACGTGTGATATATGGGTTAATTTAAAATATGATAAGTATTAAACATTACAAAAATATTAAATAATCATAAAACACAAAAGAAATGAGAATTTAAAAGATTGACAAATAATAAGAATTAAAAAATAAATGTTCAAATCGTAAATAAATTTTTATATACTACACTGTTTAGAAAATGAAGCAATTGATTAAAGGATGGTAAGTTTAAAAAAGTAACTAACAAATAAAAAAAAATGCGCGAAAATACAAAAAACTTTGTTAATATTGTCATTGTATGCAATTAACTTTATTTTGTACCTAAAAATACATACAACTTAGAAATTTTGTTCATTGTATACAATTGGTAACCTGATTACTAGGTTACCGGTTATCGATTGTATACAATGAACAAAATTTGAAAGTTTTTTGTATTTTTAGGTAACAAAGTTCTTTTATTTTTGGGCAGGTTACCGGTAAGTTACCTATTGTAATAGGTAACTTACATACAATGAACCAAATTTGTAAGTTGTGTGTATTTTTAGGTACAAAATAAAGTTAGTTGCATACAATGACAATATTGACATAGTTTGTTGTATTTTCGTGCAATTTGCCCTATTATAATCACAAAGACTGATTTTACATCTAAGAGATGTCAAATATGTTTGGTGCTTTTTTCTCAACTTAGCGCTTATAAGACTATTATTCAAACTAATTAATGCTAAATTTTTTTAAAAGGTTTTATATTCGAATCTAAATATTATGTCTGTATAATAAGATGTGGTTTTAATGTCTGCATATGATTTGTATTTAATTGTTTGCTTTTTTTATCTAAATATTATGTCTGTATAATAAGATGTGGTTTTAATGTCCAAATATGATTTGTATTTAATTGTTTGCTTTTTTTTATAAAGGTTTGAATGATTGTAAATGTGTGTTTAATGCAATCAATATCATTAAACTTTTAATGTAATCAAAATTCGGGGAAAAAAAACAAACAATGACTCGAAAATCTTATTAAAGTGTGGACTGTGGATGCGCAGGTGGCAATTGTTAGTATGCCGACCAAGGTATGAGAGTGCGACTATGGTGGTATTTAGGAATGTATGCAAGCCGGCGACAACATGGGATTATAAGAACGATGAAGTTTGACGGTTGGAGACTTTGAGTGTGGAGGTGACGGTTGTGGAGTTTGAGTCGGTGATGCTCAAGGAGTTTGAGATCGCTCACGAATGTGACATGAAGAATTTTAGAGGACATCAACAGTTTAGGGCGTGAAAATGAGGTCCGTTGCCAATAATTTCTTGAAGTTTGGCGTGTTAGAACTTTAAGAGAGTTTCAGATGTATATCTATTCCTTATTTGTTTAGAAGTTTTAAGAGGTATTCAGATCTTAATGGAAATTAAAGAAAAACAAAGAGTCTTTACGTCTTAAAACCTCTTATTGAATTAGATTAAGATGTATTAAGAGATTTAAAAAAGACGAACGACCTTTCTTAAAAATTTCTATTGATGATATTCCTGCTAGAGTCAACCTAACTCTAGTTGGAATTGACCTTCATGCAAAACCGATACCCTTTTTTGCGATGATGATCAAGAGTCTATATTTTTCGCCTCAAACTGTATCATAAACACTCTATTAATGATGTTAGACTCTTTCTTGCTTGTGGATTTTACATATGAACAAGATTTTCAAACTAGATTTGCAATGCTAATGTTTTTGAAAAGGATTGGAACGTTGTAAAAGATTTAGATTTTGTATAAAAGTTAGTCCTGTTCAGTTGGTAAAGTTGTCAAATGAATTGGAATATAAGTTACACTAAAATGATGAAATCGCTATTTTAACTATTTAAAGATTTATTCTAACTCGTTATTTATAATTTTTTTTATAGAGCATTATTTATAAACATTGATTTGTAAGTTGGCTCTCTAAGAGCACACATAATAATAATTGTCATCACTGATTTAACTCCTACGTCAACATCAATAATTTATCACTAAATATTCACCATAAAAATATCACTGACTATCATGTTGCATGTTTTTTTAGTTTTCAATGGTTCGCATATATAAAAAAAGAGCTTAGTGCTCATCATGGGCATTATGGCAGTAAGAGGGTTCTGAGTAGCGCTGTTATGGTGCCTATGTACTACATAATTGACAACATGTAAAATAATAACAAATGAATGTTAATCTTTTATTTATGGATCAAAATAAAAATTATTTAGATAAATTATCCCGTGTAGCTAATAACCTTGTGAATTTAAGTAATATCTTATTTACCTACTACCTTATTTCATATTATAATTGGATTTGAATAATATCTCAATTTAAAGTCAAAATTGAGTTTTAATTTGGACAAACTGCATCAAAATATAATAAACTTTATCTAAGTTGTCATTGTATACAACGAACTTTTTAAAAAAAAAATACAACGAACCTATAAAATCTTACCATTGTACACAAGTGATTCGTCATTTAATAAGATAGACGTTTATTAGCAACGTTAGGATGGGGGTATTTTGGTCAATTTAAGGCCATATGATATGTCTTCCCTCTAAATCAATATATCCAGTCGTCATTAATTCCTCGGTTACACTTTAATCTCTCTTGCTTACACTTCACAACCGTAATTGCCCTAGCTCCATTACCGTTCAAAGTTGAACATCGAAGCATTTAAAGTCGACAGTGGTGGTTCAATGTCATTACATTCGCCCAGACAATGAAGAAATTGATTACAATGAGTTATATGGTACGGTTGTATTTTCATTATTGATTGTCATGAATGTTGCAATGACTTTAACTTGAGTTGAAGTTGATCTGACATGCATTTTGATCTCAATTTTGCATATGGTGAGCCTAACCTATTTTCTATCAAGTTGCACTATGGTGGGCATTTTACGAAGTTTTCGAAAAGAAGATATGTCAGGGGTAAGGTGAATTATGTAGATTTAGTGGACATTGATTTGTTTTCTCCAATAGACTTGGATGAGTTAGTTTTAGAGATAGGTTATTTAAGGGGATGGAAACTTATTACCATTTCATTATCCTTGGAACTGACCTTGATTTTGGCCTTGAAGCTCTTGGTGGGAGTGACTATGATATTTTAAAATTGAACAAATACATTGGTGTTCATTACTGCATTTGTGTTTTCAATGAACATATGACAACAATAGTTCACACTTATTTTGTAACTCCATCAACTGTAACAATTAGGTAAATTGATGAATTTTTTTCTTAATCTAAAATGGCTACAAGTTCTTTTTCTAAGGTGCTTATGTTAGATTGGCAAAAAAAATGATGAACTACACGTTGAACCACCCAATCTTGAATCACATGTTGAACAACCTGTTGAGTCACCTAATCTTGAATCAGATGTTGAAGCACCTGTTGGACAACCCAATCTTGAATCACATGTTGAACAACATATTGAACCTCCAATTGTTGAACCAAATTTTAAGGAAAATCAACCAACTTTGCCATCTCAGAGTGTGTCTATAGACCTTATTGATATAATAAACTTTAAACCATTTGAGAACATATCATTTGGTATTTCTCAACTTAACACTGAAAATGAAAAAAATGTTTCTGATCCAACATTAGGTAATGACAAATGTAAGTGTGATAGTGTTAATGAGGACAGTGGTGCTAGTGAGGATAGTGATTACCTAGTGGATGATGAGAACTTTGTTGATGAGGTAGAAGTTGACATGCCTGACTTTCATTTGCACACTAAGAAGAATATTGAAATTGATCATGTATGGGTAAGTATAGGTGATAATAAGGATGTGTTAAAAAGTAAGGAATTATCAAGTGATAGTGAATTACCTAAAGGTAAGGTTAATTATTTGAAGAAGCTAAGTAAGGAAACCAAAAAGGTGGCAGAAAGCGAAGCTCAGAAGTATAATTTTTATGTAGGACAGGTTTTTGGTAACTCTAGTGAGGTGAAAGATATGGTTAATAACCATTCAAAAGAATCAATGAGAGAGCTGAAGTTTGTCAAGAATGATAAAGAGAGACTTAGGGTGGTATGCAATGGGAAATTGCCAAACTTTATTGAAGGAGAAGTTGGAGATAATGAGGATAAAAGAAATGGGGCTATGGACCCAAGAGGTAAAGGACCAAAAGTAGAGATAATGAGGATAAAAGAAATGGGGCTATGGACCCAAGAGGTAAAGGACCAAAAGTGGAAAATAAAGGAGGCAGGGAAGAAAAACAAACCCTAATCAGTATACATGCCCATGGGTCCTGTTGGTTTCCAAGTTAAAAGATTCTGATACAAGGATGGTGAATACATTTGTGAATGAACACAAGTTCTTGCAATCACGTAAATTAACAGCATGTACTTCCCAATATTTGTTAAAACAAATTGTTGATCAAATTGAAGTTAATCCTCATATTTCTACAAGGGCAATTTGTAACGCCCCAAAGTTCAACGTGTTATGGTTAGGTGATATTAAATATTAGAGATGGTTATAAAGCTAGAGGGGCTAAAGTTGCCATTTTAAAAGTTAGCTAAGTGGAGGGGCTGATTTGTCATTCTAGCAAACAAGCATATATATATTGACTTCTATTAAGTCAATATGACTCATTTTGGTTTTATACACTCCAAGAACACAGCTGAGATTTTGAGACTGAATTGAAACAAGCTAGTATCAACATCTGGAGTCACTAAAGCATCCTATCAATCCTAGTTAGCATCAAGGTATGGTTGTTATAGCAAAATTCAAGTTTAGTTGAGTCTAAATGGTTCAAAAGGTGGAACTATTGATCAAAACATGTTAAATATGTTTCTTATGAGTTTAGTTGAAGTTATTCAATGTAAGGGGTGTAGGAAAACACCCTAAAACTGCTAGAATCGACTTTGGGTCGAAATTGGATCAAGAACAGCAGTTGTATGCTTCACAGAAAGTTGTAGGTCATCGTGTACATGGCCCGTGTAGGTCTACATGGCCCGTGTACATGTATTTTAAGCCGGTGATAGGCCATGTAGATGAACATGGTCATGCAAAGTAAGGTACACGGCCCATGTAGGGATACACGGCCCGTGTAGAGGTCAAAGGCGGTGGCAGGCCATGTAGGTTTACATGGTCGTGTAGCATGCGGTGTATAGGGTACAGGACCCGTGTAGGGTGACGTGTCAACACAGGACATGTGGCCAAGAGTGGTCATATAATGTACAGGGTACACGGCCCATGTAGCTCCTTTCTCAGTTCAGTTTGTATAGTTTATGATGTTTAGCTTAATCTCTAGTACAGGAAGGTATCTGGAGACATGACAACACACATTATCTGTTTCGCATTCTACACAGTTACAATGTGAGTATACTATTCCTTTAGCATGTTTAGCATATGAGTATGCATTAAATGAACAGTACGATGTCTGTGCTATGAGATATGAATGTTATAAGCATTTAATGAAGGCAACATGGTACATAATACCCTTGAGATATAACTTGGTACCAACAGAAGTGTTTTGGCATATAGCCACGCAGATGGTGTAACTGTACACCAAAGTAGCGTGAGTATCTATGAGTCAGTATATGTGTATATGCACTAGATGATATGATATGATATGTGTATGTGCACTAGATGATATGATATGATATGATATGATATGATATGATATGATATGATATGATATGATGTAACATGATATGATATGATATGATGTGACATGATATATGATATGTATATGTTGTGCCAGTACAGGTGTATAGTCTTGCCGTAAGCATAACTATGCACAAGAACAGTGACAGGGTATACAGTAGCTGTATACCAATAGTAGCTGGGCTAGGCTACACCAGCGAGGTGTAGATAAGCCTGGCATAGAGGATACCTAGTACGTGCAAGCGTAGCTTTGTATCCGTGAAAGTAAAAAGGGGGGTATTGAGCTCTTTATACCCAAAGAAAGCGCTGGGGATATTCTACACTAAGGTGTAGATAAGCCCTAGCATAATAACAGATGTGCAGGTTTGCAGGTAATACAGTTGGGATGCGAGACATCCTGAGGAGACTTTACTCTAGTTGACAGAGCTTGGATGTGAGACATCCTGAGAAGATGTTACTCCTGTTTTATGTTGTTTATGTTCAGTTATTATGCTCACTAAGCGTTAGCTTATGTTTTAGTATTGCATGTTGCAGGTAATGCAGGTTCCTACAAGGGTAAGGCCCCAGTACAGTGCTCAGCTAGATAGCTCCTGGTTTTCAATAAGTAAACTTTTAACACTACTTTTGTAAAGGTTAGCACATGTGTACTTAGAAATTTTGTTTTGCGAAACTCTGATATCTTTTGAGGTTCTAACAAGTAAAATAATGTTTTAAGTTTAAAAACTTAAAAGTGGTGTTACACACACAAGAATACGTAGCACAATATAAGATATAATTTAGCGTAACTCACTTGAATTTTAGCACAAAAGCACAACATAGTAGGTATCACAATATAAGATGCAAATCACGATAATTCACCCATAACAACCTACAATTAAAATAGATCATTTTAAGTAGAAGATACAGTAGGTAAGATTAATTAGTACCTAATTAATCCATCATGATACTCTAAATGTGTTTGTGATGCACATTGGGCCCACCACATACACTAGGTTCAAGTTCACTCGACGATCCACCAACACAATTTACTTCTATCAAAACTTTACCACGTACTTATCTCACTAAAAAAATTCTAGAAATCAAGTAATCTCCTAAGAATCTATCAAAGGTGAAACCATGCTTAAAGCTCTTTAATAACCAAACGGGTCAAAAATCCACAACTTTGACTCTATCGAATCGAGCCCAAAACTATATTTTTGAATAAAACTTTCTAAATACAACTTGTTCCCCTTATCATGAGGGGTTCATCACAAAATTTGAGGTCCTAACGCAAATAGAAGACGAAAGTCAACAAAAGTCGAAGTTGCAAATATTTTTGCATTTTCACCATTTAAACCCGAATCCGATTTGCATCGCTTAAATTCTTATATATTCGGTCTAAGAAACATGTATAGGGTCATTGGATAGTACACAAACCAATCATTTAGTTAATTCGCGTATTTCTTTACTTAACGGATCGGTATGACCCGTTTCGAAGGAACTTGCATAAATCCACAATCCACCCATCTTTTGCATTCATAAATATTCCCAACACTATCACCTACAATAACCTTTATAATCATGCTCAAAATAAAGTAGAATAGCTACTAATTTTAAATGTTTATTTAATTAATAAAACTTTAAGTTTTAGAAATTCAAGTGTATAGGTTAGACTAGCAATCCATGTGCCACTACAATTTGTGATCCCATCCTACACTATGATTTGCAATTCAACTTTATCAACTAATTTCATATTCAACACGATACCCATTTGGTGATTCAAGTCTTGTAACTAATTTGTGAATCAATTATAAAGGTAATTTGTGATTATAAGCAACAACCATCTTGTGATTCAACACTTGAAACCAAATTGTGGTTCAACACTTCAAACAAATTTCCAATTCAAATATAAAGGATATTTGTGATTTAAGATCGTCACCCATTTGTAATCCAACACCATGATCCAAGTTGTGATTTAAAATCAATAACCCATAACCAATTTGAAATTCAAACTGTAGCTAGTTTACAAATTCAAAGTCAAAACCCATTTCTGGTTTAACACCATGAATCAATTTGTGATACAATACTAATAACCAACTTCTGATTCCTTCACATAAACTATTTTGCGATTCAAGTATCAACAACCATTTTGTGACACATCTTTGAAACACATTTTTGGATTCAAACTTGAATAGCCAATATGTGATTCAAACTTCAATAATCAATTTATGATTCCAACTTGAATGACCGATATGTGATTCAAAATATGTAACTAATTTGCAATTCAAAGATTACACCAATTATTCTCCCACATGTTCCTATTTAAAATTTGAAAATTCAAGTTTGTTTACAAACAAATTCATAGCCCCATGTAAGTAAATGAAATCCATTTGTGGACCTATTAACTAATTGAAATCTCGAGTAGGCCTTAATTCACATGTTGAATCACCTCGTTTTTTCAATTCCCACCAAACACTATTTTGTGATTCAAACTCATGTCCAATATGCGATTGCAGATTCAATACATACATATATATATATATATATATATATATATATATATAATATAGTTATCCATGATTTGGTATTGTTTTGAAATTCAAGTTAATGAATTAAGGTTCCTTTCCAAATAGCAATTTGTGATTGCTTCCAATAAACCATTTGAAGATTCCAGAACTGACACAACTCTCAAATATCATTGACTCTCAAAGCTTTGAATCTTTTTTAGTTCTTAATCTTCTAGTGATATACCAATTCTAATGAGTCTCATACACTGATTTGTTGGTATATGCCCACTAATACACGTATACTAGCATCACTGCTGATGAGGCACGGGCGTATTGGGTTCACGCCAAGGGTAGATTCCGATAGCACAACCGAAACATTAGAGAATATGAAATTAGGGTTTCTCGACGAGCTTCACGGGCCTTCACAGGCCATGAAGAGGTCGTGAAGACAAACCCTCCATGAGGCTTCACAACCCAGACATGTAATCGTAGGGGCACTGCCTTCGCGGCCCGTGATTGCCCATGAAGGCAGACACCTTGATCTTATTGGACCACTTGTTGGCCCAATGAGAGCGTGCAGTGGTACCCGGCCTTTGAGGCCTTCACGAGGGTTTTACTGCCCGTGAGAGCCCATGAAGGCAGAAGACAAAGTGACACTTTGTTTTTATTAGACCTTTGCGTTGGTCTAAGCATGGGGTGGCTAATAGGCCGACCCTGGTGTCCTTTTGTCTTCTAAGCAGCCTATATTAAGACCTCTATTTTCTCTCATTGCTTATTCTTCATACTTGTTACATACACACACACACACTATATGAACTACTTGAGCATATATGGAGAAGTGAAGTGAGTGTATACATGTGAGAAGATCAGTGGTACTGTTCCAAGAACTCATGTTCTAGCAAGAAGCTCGAGTTTGAGGGTCGTTACCAAGATGGAATCTCGCTCACTTGGTGTGGACTATCAATAGAGGAGCTCGGGTTCAAGTTCTCTTCATCCTAACCTTGGTGGATTGCTCCAGCCTTCGTGGATGGTATATTTCTCTTCCCTTTTTATTAGTTTCAATTGCTATATTTGTTTGTAGTCACGGTCCCCACTTGGTAAGTAAATGCATGTCGGTTTTGGTTACCCGAAATCACGGTTTTTGAATTTGTTGTTTCCGCTGCGTACGGGTAATTGAAGTGCATAGATTTTCTACAGTGGTATCAGAGCCTAGGCTACATGATATAGCATGAAAATGGCTCGAAAAACCATTTTGGGAGATTTTTGTTCTGTCAAGTAGGTCTTTACGGGCCGTGAAGATGTCTTCACGAGTCGGGAAGACCACACGACCGGTGTTCATGAGGGGTCTGGTCGTAGGAAGTGTTTTTCAGACTTCACGAGTGCTTCTGGTCCATGACCGGTCGTGAAGCTCTGGGACTTCTCGAGCCATGAAGGGTCGTGAAGCGTCTCGTGAGCAGTATAGTCGTGAAACTTGGGTTTGAGTCTCACCAGCCCTTCTGACCAGTGATCGGTCATGAGGCCTTTGGGCTTCACTGGCCATGAAGGAGCTCCTGGGCAGTTTTTGTCCTTAAAAGAAAACTTTATGGTCTTTCGGGTCTTGGAGGAGTTGTTGGTTTTCTTGCAGATTCAGTTTGTTTGACTTTGAAATCCCCTTCTAATATTTGACACAAATATGGGTACATATATGTTGTGTATATATATGAATATGGGTGTAAAAATAGGTTTTGTGCCCTAATGCATATGTACAAGAATTTCCTTACGTGCCTTTAGTGTTTGTGGTGGAAATTCTTACCGAAATATTCTTTTGTCACGGTTTTGGCACACTGTGCTTTGTGGTTGTTGTTTGTTGCCTTTTTGGTTGGTAACCATTGCCCTAGACCTTGTGGTTGGTTTGTGTTTGTTTGAATTTATTTGGTGGACTTAGTGTCACATGGTTTGTAATTAATTATTTGTTCATTTGAGTTGTAATTATTTATCGCGACTTGCATGCCGTTTCATTTATCCATATGTACTTGTACTAGATTAATAGGAAGCGTGTGGCTTGCATGCCATTTCCTCTCTTTTATGTATTTGTGTTTTGAAGACCACAATCAAGAGTCAAGAGGTGACGTCTTGAAGACCTTGGATCCAGTGAGTCCCAATGGAGTTAGCGGATTCAATGGGAGCACTCCATGGTCTAGGTTTGTGTCCCTAGTAAACCTTGTCCTCCCGGCTTGGCTCGCGGGTAGGACGCATAAGTTTTAGCGTGGTTACCTACTACTTATATGCGTGTGATGTGATTTACTTTCTTGCATGGTTGTATATGTTTCATCGCATGCTTGATAACTTTTTCAAAGTTAATAAAATCACAAGAGTTTTTAATTTGGTTAACAAACTCTCACGCGTACATGATTAACAAGATAATATAAACTTGGTATTATATTTAAAATTAAAATTGGTTTTGTCACTTACTTTGTTAATCAATATTAAAACATGATTTTAATCAAGAAACAAAAACCCATTTTCTAAAATGTAAATCACGCACCATCCATAAGATGACACCACCCGATTCTAGTGAAGCATGGGATGATTGTCGAGCAAAGCTCGAGTTGTTACATGTGGAACTATGTGGAAGATGAGTGTCGTGAATTCGGATTGTTGGTTGTCGAGCTTATCACGAGCCAATGATTATCGATGGTGCTACCGTGTATCTTGTTGGACGATTTACAAATGCAAACTAAAATCCTTGTATGATTGTCGAGCTTAGCACGGGTCAACCAAGAATTTTAATTTGGAATTGGTGTAAGTATGGATCACACATGCCAACCGACCGATGGATGTCGTTGGATCCCGTAAGTGTCTAAGAGTTGCAATAGAGATTGCAATCGGTAAAATGGTTACGGGCCTAAATAGCTTTGTGAAGTGATCCGCGGTAAACCCATCATGTAGTGGACTGAAATATGGTTCTTGGCCCTTGTTAAGATAAATTGTTTTCTAAAACTTTATGGGTAATTATTTTAACGAGGAATATATCAAACTTACTAAAACGTTTACTCTTGTTATTTATAGACGTCAAACCATAACACCACGTCAATCTATTCACTTTGTATGTTCCTAGAAAGGGAGAAACTCATGGGAGTGACCTTCGTTGACTGGCTTAGGCAATTGAGAATTGTCCTTCACCATAAGTCAAAGTTGTACATCCTTGAGGAACACCTTCCGTACCCACCTGCCATCGACGCGACTTAGGCCGTCCGATACGCGTATGAAAAGCGTGTTAAGGAACACACGATGTTGCTTGCGTCATGTTGTCATATATGAGCTTAGAGTTGCAAAATCACTTTGAGCACATGAGTATGTACGATATGATAAACAAGTTGAGGGACATGTTCCAACAATAAGTTAGAGAGGAACACTATAAGTGTGTTAAA
>JAUEJL010101280.1:0-13236 GCA_032274825.1 Drosophyllum lusitanicum
AAAAATGTCCATACTACCCTTTCCCATTTAAAATAAATAAAAAAGACAGAAAATTAAATGATTGGCCAGAAATGGTTCTCACAGTTATCGTACGAAAAACAGTTCTCGTTTGAACCGTTCCCTATATATATATTGAAAAGTTCATTTGAGAACCGTTTTTATTGCGAGAACTGCGAGAACCAATCTTAGTTGTCCAATTCCCCCTCCTTCAATTAGATTGCCCACCCATGAATTCCTTACATTTTTTATTGATGTGCTTGTATTGTGTAAACGTAGAGAGAGAAAAAGATAGAAATTAATTGTTATTTATAGAAATTGTATCTCATTTTTAATGTGTTGTATGGTTGTATTAACAGTAAGATGAGCAACAGATTTATGTAGCATTTATACAAGCACAAACATAACTATTCATGTGACACCATTGAGCATGCCCAACAGAATCAATAGTGTGAATCAATATGATTTAAAAGACCAACTGTTTTGAGAATGGTAAGAAACGGATGTTTCCAACTCAAATAGTTATCATTTTTTAGTTTAATCGAGATAAAACTGGAAATATTTGTCAATGTTATTTGAAAATGTGAATCAGACATTTTAAAATGAGATAATAGCAGTTGGTGATTCAAACACTATGTAAATGAGGTTGGCGATTGAGATAATCCGTGAATTTGGTGATCAAATAAGCTTGGTATAAATAGTTGGCTATTGAGATAATTTGTGTATTTGGCGATCAGATAAGCTTAGTATCAATAGTTGGTGATTCAACTATGTGAAGTTGGTGATCTAGAAAACAGACTGAATCAATAACAAGTTGAGAGTCCAATCAATAACAGTCGAACAATCAAGAAGAACAAATTGATCACAAGTGTAGATCAAATAAACAAAGTTATCATGCCTCATAAATTAAAGATTCAATTTATCGAATCCGAAACAAATCAATCAGATTTTGATGTGCAGATTAATAACACCAATCGAATAGGAAAACCTAAATCAGATGAACGATGAAGAACACCACCAACTTTGATCTTACTGAACTTCGTGATTTTCATATTATAGTCGCTTTCAACCTTCAAATCTTCGGATTTTAGGAACTTAATTTTAATTATGATTCACGTACCATTTGGATCAGTGCTCTGATACCATGTAAATGTAGATAGAGAAAAAGATAGAAATTGTATTTGTTATTTCTGTTATGAAAATGAATACAATACATTCAAGAGTTTTTATACTCTAATTAAAGACAATACAAGACATTTCTATATCTAACATATTGTTTGTATAACTTGTGTAAAACCATGATGTAGTTATGTTTTTTTAACGTTTGAGATATAAATTATATGTTTTATATATTTCATATTATATATGTATGTGTGTACATACATTCATATATATATGTATATTAAAATTTTGATAAAACCAGGTTAACCAATGGTTGGATCGGTTGAACCAGTTGACTCATGAGCCGTGCGTCACACCTAGTGAACTAAAAACCTGGGTTTAAAACATTGATGACCAATTAGACTCGTTATTGTGTTATTAAATGCAGATGTACCCCTATCCGTATCACTACGCCACCTCGACCATATATAAAATAATAAAATGAAAGTAGCTAGTAATACTTTCGAAGAAATGAACGCAACGACTCGATCACATACATAAAAAAAAGTATAATTTGACTTATAAATCCGTTAGTTATAACCATATATATCCATTTGAAAGTATTTATAGTATGTATATGTAAAAATAAAACATGACGTCGTACATGCGCGCATGCAAACGGGGGTATTTGCAATACGGGTTAAGATCATTTAATGTTTGGTCAAACATAATCCATTATATTCTCTCACAAAACATGAGAGTGAAACCTACAAAAGGACACATTATTGACTTAAAAGAAGATTCCCACTCTAATGTACGCGAGGGAACATAAGAGGATCTTAACTCTTGCAACGTATATTTGATCATTTGCTTACGTACGTACCTCATATAGTCATGCATATATGACTATATTATTGATAGAATGTACGTACGTACCCATCCGGATAAACGTAACTAATATATGACAAATAAAAAGGTCAATAATAACAAAAGAAAACTAAATATGGCAACCAATAAAACCATTAATTGCACCACGAGTACTTGTATATGTTTTTTTAGTTAACACCAACGGAAGAGTACGAATAGTACTATGCTATGAGATTGATTACATGCATCCAGAGAGAAATATTTAATTAAGGAGTTAATATAATATTATATATATGTTATGTCATATATGCAACAACAAGTATGGATCCATGCGTGGACGTTTCTCATTTATACAAGCAAACATCATCACCAAGTTTCCATCTATACTCATATTCATGGCCGGCCAGATGCTCCCGAGATATATTTGTTCTATAAATACACGATTAGTTAATTAAGAACATCAAGAAAACACACTACATTCCCATCCGTTAATTACTCCACAGATTAATTTCTATCTATATTAGTTTTCATATCTTCAAACATGTCGAAAAATGATGTTCTCAACGGTGATTGCGAGGCTAGATGCTACTCGTCAACGGTTCAAGCGAGTTTTGCCCAGACAAGGACTCATCAATTTGTGGTAAATGGAAAGCCGTTGTATTGCAACGGCTTTAATGCTTACTGGTTAATGTGTATGGCTTGTGATCCATTCACCAAAACCAAGGTCTCCGATGCTTTTCAACAAGCTTCCAAATTAGGAATGAACATGGTTAGGACTTGGGCTTTCAGTGATGGTGGCAGCAAAGCGCTACAAACCTCTCCTGGAGTTTACAATGAAGACATGTTTCAGGTTACTGATCGATCTTTTTCTATTTCTTTCGGCTAGTGTTCCTATTTTTCGTTCAACGTGATTTATCAACATCTATTAAGACATAATCATTTAAACACACTTGACTAAGATACTCAAATAATTAAAAGTTAACATTAGTTAATTTTCTCTTATTAATTTGACATATACCCATTAACCATAATTTTCATCTCGGTCAGGGGTTGGATTTTGTGATATCAGAAGCCAAAAAACAAGGACTTCTTTTAATTTTAAGCTTGGTTAATAACTGGGATGATTTTGGAGGTAAAAAACAATATGTTCAGTGGGCTAGGGATCATGGAGGCCGGTACTTGAATAGTGATGATGAATTCTTTTCCAATGTTGTTGTTAAAGGATATTACAAGAGTCATGTGAAGGTAAATTTTCTTTTATCACAAATTTATTTGTACAACAACATTACAATTATACTTGTATTTTGTTGCCAACTCTGAGCATGTTGAGAAAATTGTTCTTAAAGAGCGTTCTTACAAGACGCAACTCAATCACGGGTGTCACCTATAAGGATGATCCCACCATCTTTGCATGGGAGCTGATGAATGAACCCCGCTGCCAGTCTGATTTGTCGGGAAAAACGCTCCAGGTTCCCTCTTCTTCTCCATTCTCTAATAGCTAACATATGGATGTGAACATCATGTCACAAACAACAAATTAATTAAATAGATAAAAAATTGTTAACTGGTCACCATTTATAATATATAAAAGATTAAAGGGAGACATTTGGTATGGTTCACGTCTGTGAAAGTAAAGGTGGATATCGCTCTGAATACTTTGTCCTCTTCCTGCATGCAGGAATGGATAGTAGAAATGGCAGCTGAAATCAAATCAATTGATCAGAATCATCTTGTTGAAATTGGGCTAGAAGGGTTTTATGGAGAATCGGTACCGGAAAAGAAACAAATCAATCCAGGCTATGAAGTTGGGACTGACTTCATTTCAAACAACAGTGTGAACGATGTGGATTTCGCTACCATCCATCTCTATCCTGATCAATGGTAGCCTCAAATCATTGGCGCAATACGAACTCCAAGCATTGCTTTTTCTTCACATATACAATTTTTATATATTTACAACTTAAACTACCTGAATCCAATTCCATGTTAAAAAGCTTATAGTATTATTGGACGATATACTTGTTTTATTTCTCCTATTAGCAATATATAGAGAAACATTAATTTGTGTCGCCTTATTTGATTAGTTGACTTATCGGTTTTTAATGGTGACCCAGGGTTTCGGGAGCAAGTGATGAAGCTCGAGCTGAATTTGTTGAAAAATGGGTTAAAACCCATATTGATGATTGCAAAGATATTTTGAGAAAACCGTTACTCATTGCAGAATTTGGCAAGTCCTCATGGTCAACCGGTTACACTGTCCAAGCAAGGGATGAATACTTTGAAAATATATTCAACATGGCTTACGAAAGTGCGAGAAGTGACGGTTCATGTTCGGGTACAACGTTTTGGCAAGTCATGGCGGAAGGAATGGAGAGTTGGGGTGATGGCTACCAAGTTGTGTTGGAGGAAAGCCCTTCAACTGCTGCTGTAATCACACAACAGTCTCAGAAGATATCTTCGCTCAACCCGCCAAAGAAAATATAAATCTTTGTTTACCTTAGAAAATAAAAGGTTACGACCGTCTTTTTATACGAATAACTTTATTTGTGTGGTTGCAATAGTTTTTACCCTTAAAGGTTATATACCTTTAGGAATTAATGAAAACTAAATAATAATTAAGATGAATGTAGCAAATATTTATGATAAAAAAAAAATACTTGGAGATTGTTCATAATGTAGTAATGTACTATCTCCTAAATTATGGATGAATTTGTAGCTCGCATTCATTTCTGTTTCAATAAATGATCGATACTTTTATATTAAAACAGCGTGTGTTTTTTGTCTCCTAATCGAAATTTTAGTTAAGGTTTGTGGAGAAACAGTCTTTACCTATGGTGCCTAGTATTCATCGCGGTCTGTCGTTATTAATGGTTTATATATATTTTATAGAAGAATGTTCAATATAGTCCATACTTAATTCATGGTTCTAAAGGGACTAATTTTAGCCTTTGGATCAATAACATCTATGGTCCAGATTGCATTTTAAAATTTTGGACGGAATGACATTTCATAATTCACATATGATGCTTTTACAAATCACATGTGATTGTATCTGAATCACTTGTGATTGAATATTAAAATTTTAGGACTATGTTTTTTACATGGACTTTATTGAACACAACTTATCTTTTATATATGCTCACTACTTGGGTTTACTACAAACTTCTTCTACATGTGGTTTAACAGCAAATCGATTTTATATATAGTGATCATCAAGAATTTTGTACGTACGCCTTCTTAATTTGGTCATTTAATTTCTCTATTTTATAAAATATGTCACTAATTGAAAAGCGCATGTGCGCGCGCGCGAGCACACACACACATATATATATATAATTAAATTTCCATCAGCTTTCAACATATGCTATCATCAAGCAAGATTGAATTTAAAGAATAAGTCGTTATATTATGTAACACTTATTTGAGATAAGAAGTTTGTTCTCGATACCATATGTAACGGTAAATATATACATGCATGCCAAACATCCAAAATTAAAGTATATGGGTAGCTGCCAATCCTTATTTTGTCCATATGTTAATGGAGTTGATGATTTGTTTGATACTTTGTCCAGATATTTGGTTGACTTGTGTTGAAATGTGACCAGATGTTAATGGAGTTGGTTGATTAATTGTGTCCAAGCACAAGTTAGTGCAATTGTATGTATCTGTATGGGTATGGATTCTGTTCAAGTGCAAACCAAGTAGCTAGAAGTGCAAGATGAACACATAGAAAACTAAAGAATGTTATAGCTTTTTTTTTATGGTTTTATCTAAATAGATTTTTGTAATTTCATTAACTTACATTGTAAATTTTCTTGTATAAAGTTGTAAAAATGTGACCAGATGTTAATGGAGTTGGTTGATTAATTTGTATTGAAAAACCAAGCAGAATTTCAAGCAAGTTTAAATGGGTATTTTTTTCATCTCCAATGGTTATGGTTTCTGTCATGCACAAGTTAGGGCAAATATATGTATCCATATGGATATGGATTCTCTTCAAGTGCAAACCAAGTAGAAGTGCAAGAGCAAGTGCAAGATGAACACATAGAAAACTAAAGAATGTTTTATATATATAGCTTTTTTGATTGTTTTATGTAAATAGATTTTTGTAATTTTATTAACTACATTGTAAATTTTCTTGTATATATAAAGCTGTAAAAATACTCTTGTACCATGACTTGATGTGTTTATAAAAATGGGTTCATACATAAGTTATAGCTATGCTAGATCACATATACTTTTGTATTTGTACCATGACTTGCTGCGTTTATAAAAATTGGTTCACACATAAGTTATATGTCTTTTTACTTGTTGGTTTTTTTTCTTCGTATTTTTATAGTTGAACTAGTTGGTAAAAAAGTAAACTATAGTTTAACAGGATAAAAAGTAATTAAATAAAGTTGAATTTAAGTTAAACAAGTGAAGTGGGTCAAAAGGTTACAAGAAATAAAGAATATAGGGTCAACGGGGTTATAAATTTAGCGAATGCGTACTTAAACGAGTCAAAACAGGTTAGAAATATATTGAATTAAAGTCAAAAGAGATAAGACCCATTTGATGAGTTTAGAGATGAAAGATATCTATTTGGCCCATTAGAAAACCATTTGACTGGATATAACCCGTTCAAGATGAAATAAAATTAATGCATACCGGCCAGCTTAGGTGAAAAAGAATTGTCTTAAATAAACAAATTTAATTAAAGAACTCTATTATATATAGTACATAAGTTTTTGAAAAGCTTTCTTATAATGACAGTTAGAAGAATATTAAGTAGATGAAATCACCCTAACTACTAACAACAAGACCATAGGTTACAACTAACTAAATCACAAACTCTGGATGAAACTTCTTGAAGAAAAGTTCACTCATAAATCCAAACCCATAGATAAACAACATATGATCATCCAAATAGTCTCATTAAAATCAGCCACGGTTCGGTCTTGAATCAACTCAGCTACATGAAGTGAACAACTTTAAATGAATAAGATCGTAAGATTGACGTACAAGAACAATAATCAGACGTTACCTTCTAAATTCATTGGGACATTCTATCGAATACATGTTGTGCAAGAATAATATGCCAAGGACTTGGAAATAACCTGTTTGATTCATACCTTTTTGTTGCTTACAGAAATAGATGATGATGCATCAATCAGGAATCCCGCTAAACCTTTATATTGAAAATGATATCTTATCAACAAATATACCGATGTCACAATTCAGCGAATTATCATATCGGAATATATTTCAATCGCTAAAGCATTTTAGTTCCATCTATTTTAGATGAAATTAACACATATATTACATACGGAGTTCAATAAGATTTTCTTTTTAGAAAATACTCATACGTAGTCTATCCTTAATTGGTTTAGTAAACCGAAGTAGTGAAGAACACAAGATAGATCAACAAAGAAGGATAAAAAAACCATCATTTTAATTTAAAAATATCATTTATTTGCATTCGAAAATAATCCAAGCTACAACTCCATCCATAATTCAATATTTAGGAGATATTACAAATAATCTTGAAGTAGTTTCTTTTATTAATTATAAACTTTTGCTAGATTCATCTTATTATCAGTTTTCATTTATTTCTAGAGGTATGTAACCTTAAAATGGTGAAAGCTAGTGCAACAACATAAACATAATTATTTGTCTAGAAGACGATCGTAACCATTAGTTTCATATGGCAAACTGAGAACTATATTTTCTTTGATGAGTTGAGTGAAGAAATCTTTTGAGACTGTTGTGCTATTACAACAGCAGTTGAGGGGCTTTCCTCCAGCACAACTTGGTAGCCATCACCCCAGCTCTCCATTCCTTTTACCATGACTTGCCAAAATGTTGTACCTGAACACGCACCGTCACTTCTCGCACTTTCATAAGCCTTGTTGAATATATTCTCAAAGTATTCATCCCTTGCTTGGACATTGTAACCAGTAGACCATGAGGACTTTCCAAATTCTGCAATCAGTAATGGTTTTCTCAAGATCGTTTTACAATCTTCATATGGGCTTTAACCCATTTTTCTACAAATTCAGCTCGAGCTTCATCGCTATTGCTCCAGATACCCTAAGTCAAATGTCAAAATATCTATATGTTAACAAATAAAATGAAATAGCACAAATGTTTATGTTGCTAACAAGAGTAATACACTAAGTATTTCGTCTAATAATACTCTAAGCATTCTAACTAGGTATTAGGGTCGGGTACTCTAAGTTGCAAATATATGTTGCATATATGAACAAATGAATTGCTGGAGAGTTCATATTGTGACAATGATTTGATGCTACCATTGATCAGGATAGAGATGGATGGTGGCGAAATCCACAGCGTTCACACTATTGTTTGAAATAAAGTCGGTCCCAACTTCATAGCCTGGATTGATTTCTTTCTTTTCAGGTACTGATTCCCCGTAAAACCCTTCAAGCCCAATTTCAACAAGATGATTCTCGTCAATTGATTTGATTTCAGCTGCCATTTCTATTATCCATTCCTGCATGAAGATCGAGGACTATGAGCTATATCCACATTCCAATTTTACCGATGTGAACCAAAAATTTTTGTTTTAATTCCTCTATCAAATTGTAAATGGCAAAGAGTAAAATCTTTGCTTGATCAATTTAATTTTACATGATGTTCATATGCATATGTTAGCCGCAAGAGCATGGAGAACAAGTGGAACCTGAAGCATTTTTCCTGTGAGATCAGACTGGCCATCATTCATGAGCTCCCATGCAAATATGGTGGGATCATCCTTATAAACAACACCATTGATTGAATTGCGTCTAGTAAGAACATTCTTTAAAGGAAGAACAATTTTGCAATATGCTAAGAGTTAGCAACAAAATACAAATATATAGATGTGATAAAGTTGTACAATTACAAAACTTGTGACATAGAGTAAACGTCTTTTTTCAGAACATATACCTTAATATGACTCTTGTAATATTCTTTAACGACAACGTTAGAGAAGAACTCATCGTCGCTATTCAAGTACTGGCCGGCCTCCGTGATCCCTAGCCCACTGAACATATTGTTTTTTACCTCCGAAGTCATCCCAGTTATTGACGAGGCTTAAAATTAAATGAAGCCCATGTTTTTTGGCTTCTGATATCACAAAATCCAATCCCTGAAATGTAAAGGTTTAGATGGGTGTCATAAATTGACAATAGAAAACTAATGTTATATATAACTCGTCGTGATCCATGGATAATATTAAGTACTAACTTTTATTTCAGTGTCTTAGTTCTGATATTGTTTAATGTTCATAAATCACGTAGGTTGAAGGAAAAAATTGAAACAACAAAAGAAGTGGAGATGATCGGTAACCTTAAACATGTCCTCATTGTAAACACCAGGGGAAATTTGTAGGGGTTTGCTACCACCATCATATCACTAAAAGCCCAAGTCCTAACCATGTTCATTCCAATTTTAGAAGCCTGTTTAAAAGTATCGGCGACTTTGGTTTTGGTGGATGGATCAGAAGCCATACTATACACATTAACCAGTAGGCATTAAAGCCATTACAATACAACGGCTTTCCATTAATCATGAATTGATGAGTCCTTGTCTCGGCAAAACTACCTTGAACTGTGGACTTATAGCATCTAGAGAACACCATTTTTTGACATGTTTAGGATACGGTAATTAATATAGGATAAAACGTGTCGTGTAATAAATGGATGAAATGTAGTGTGTTTTCTCAAGTGTTCTTAACTCATCCAGTATTTATAATACAGATCTCGATCGTATGGAAACTTGGGGATGATGTTTGCATGCTTGTATATATAACTCAAGAACGTCCATGCATGGATCCATACTTGTTGTTGCATATATGACATAATAAACTAACACCTTAAATATTTCTTTCTAGATGTAATATATATATATATGCGCGCGCGCGTGTAAGATTGTTACGTTTAGGCATCATCATACATTTCCGCTGGTGTCAACTGTGTGTGTGTGTGTGTGAAAATATCATGCATATATATGAGGTAATTAAGCCATGTACGCATGATGCACATACTCCCATTAATGCGCGTATGCAACTAGCTAACGATCGAGTTTAATGATTTCAAAGTCAAACTACTGCTTTCCTATACGTACGTACTACTTAATTAACGGACAAGCATGGGATTTCTAAGTACGTCGTCGACAAACACGACCTTTGAGCTTGTTTATTGCTAGACGTAGTGATCAATATAGAAACCTATTTACCAAATAGCTTGTAGCTTAGTAGCGTCAAGGGGTTGGAAGGTGTTTTTCATGACTTATGGTTATGAGTTCAAGTCCCGCTATAAACAGAAAGTGTAAATCTATGAATAGATTAGTGTGTACGTGTGCTCTGCCGTTGAAAAAATATAGATCGAACCATATTTGCATTTATAAGTTATGACGTCCTAGGATAGAGTGGAGAGTGGGCTTTAATCATTTGGGTTGAAGATAATAACATGGATCAAGTTTAAATGTGGAGGATAATAAACTAGCCAGATGGGACAAATTTGTGCTAAGCCAAAAGAGTCCGAGTAAGTGATCGAATGGTGCTAAGATTAAAGTGTTCTTGGCCTAGGAGTATTAAGGTGTTCTTTTTTTTAGGTTGAGTGTTCTAGTTATGTATTTTAGTAAGATGTGTGTATTTGCTATTAAAAAGAATGATGCTAAGCCATAATCAATTTCATTTCCAACATAAAAAGAAGTATGGTTCAATCAGTTTGAAAATTTAGAGAGAAAAGTCATATATAGTACGTATTCTTTAAATATGAATCGGAAAAAAAATAAATGAAATACAAATTAGTCGGTTTTTGCTTAATTATGAACACACTTCGAACCAACATTCCGCCATTTCAACCCCTAAATGTGTTTAAATAAATAAAAGAGCCAACACTGATGATACGATTATATAAGGAGTGTTCATGGTTTTCTTCTAATGCTGACAATTTTTGGGTTGACATGCACAAATCTCACACGGAAAAAAGTGACACGAACCGGAAACGAGTCAAAAGCAGATCAATACGAAAATAAATGGTCGGGTTAGGGTTGACCTGACAACCCCAAACCGACCTGTTTAAGGATAACACTTTAACATTATACAAATTTCTTTATTACTTAATATTTGAATTTCGAAAAAAAGATTATGAATTCAAATAACGGAGTGACATCTTAGGGCAATAAAACCCGTCAAATAAAAGTACAAAACCCTTAAACGTTAAAAACTTAAAATAAACAATAAAAGATTTACAGTTAAAACAATAGTACATCATTTAGGTATTTGTTATTTTGACTATATGATTTTGGTACTTTGACATTTAATTACTTGATATATGGTACTTTATTATTTTGAATTCGATTCGTATTTATATTAAATGATGAACATTTTAAATTATTCGGTTGTTTAATGAAATTATTTATTGGTACTTGGTAGAATATTAGTACATCAAATCAAACCAAAACAAATACCAAATTCAAAGTTCGAATATAATTGAAACGAACATTGAATATTGAAGTTAGAATATGAACGAAAATCATTTCGAAATTCTTACCGAAAGTTGGAAAACGAACATGGAATTTGAAATTTTGATAAAGAATCGTAGTTGAAACGGAAAACCGTATTTGAAAATCGTACTTGAAAATCGAAAAAAATACTCGTTGATCACATTTGGCCGAAATGGGTCGACACAAACCAATCACGAAAAATTACACGACCCGAACCTAACATGAAAGTAAATGGGTTGAAATGGGGTTGACACGAACATGATAACACGAACCTGACTCGAATTAACAACCTTAATATTTTTTGTTGGTTAGGTTTAGGGCTAGATATAAGCGTTGTCTTTGTGTTTTTACCGGGTTTCTTTTTCTAGATTAGGGGTTTTATTTTTCTTGAAGGATATTGTTTGGTTCTATTATTACGCATCATTATCTTTTGTTTACTGCTAGTTTATCTTAAAACTTATTATTTTCACTAGAAAAGGCTTTAAAATTCCTATTTAATTTTTCTGACGAACTAGCTCTATGACTTTACGATTTTGAGTTTTTCTTTCTTCAACTGATCATTGAAGTTGAGAATCTACTAGGTAATACCTTTTAGTCTAATGGTAAAGCTAAACTTTTTATTTGATATATATATATATAGGCAAAAGTATAAACGAGAATTGTTTTTCATACGAGAACCGCAACAACTATTTTTAACGTTATTAATGACTCATTAATAGAGGTATTTGGTAATTTATATATTTACCCAACCATGAATTGCGTCCGGGTGAGCCGTCATTAATTTGCGAGGCTTGATATTCCCGAAATAACACTCGTTAATGCGTCATTAATGAGCCGCTAAAAAATCTTAGCCATTGATTAATTTTAGTCAAGGGCTAAGATTGGTTATCGCAGTTCTCGTACTAAAAACAGTTCTCGTTTGAACTTTTGCGTATGTGTATATATATATATGAGGTACGTACGTAAGCCAATGATCATATATATGTTACAAAGGTTAAGATTCTCTCATGTTGTGGTCTAACATGACCATCATGTACGTTCTCTCACATACATTAGAGTGAATACTTTATTTTAAGTCAATAGTGATTCACTTTATAGGTCTCACCCTCATGTTTGTAAGAGAACATGATAACCATGTTTGACCAAATTACATGAGAAGAGCTTAACTGCAAATACCCGGCCCCGTTTGCATGTGGGCATGTATGACGTCATGTTTTGTTTTTACGTATACATACTATAAATACTTTCAAGTGGATATATATGGTTATAACTAACGGATTTATAAGTCAAATTATACTTTTTTTATGTACGTGATCGATCGAGTCGTTGGTATATATTAATAATTTAGGGGTGGCAATTCGTGTCACTTTCAGGTTATCGTATTCGTGTCATTCGTGTTTCTTGTCAATTTTGTGTCAACCCGATTTTGACCAATTTATTTTCATGTCAGGTTCGTGTCGACGTGTCGTGTCGGGTTCGTGTAAATTCTATTATAGTTTTGACAACCCCAACAAATTACTATGAAATTGTTCATATGGCCGAGCAATCCACGTGAGCTAATTATTATCATATTAAATATTATTAGTCCATTAGCCTTTGGGCCCATGTTTGCCCATTAGGGTTTCTTATTATTTAGCTATAAATAGAGCTACTCTCTTGTGTTTTATGTATTGTATTCTTTAGTTTTCTCTCTAATAATAAGTTTTTCGACAAGTTGGTGATTTGAAATTCTGATTTCGTATTTGCTTGGTTTACTTCGTCGTTCCCGTGAAATCT
>JAUEJL010101291.1:0-13235 GCA_032274825.1 Drosophyllum lusitanicum
CGTTATAATCATTCAAGTGACTAGATAGATAATTGACTTCTATCATACCGTTTAAGTGGTTGGAGTCATAATCTTTACTTTGTAGAGATGCCAATGATGCTTCTACGGTTAGGTCTTCTTGTGTCAGGTGGGGTTAGTTTTGTCTTTTTATGTTGGAGTAAAAGATGTTATTTAATGACTAAATTGTAATGATCCGTAAATTTTATTATTTTTTATTCACGTAAACTAATACTATTATGATATTTGTTTCAAGGACTTTGAATATTTGTACCTTTATGGGTAATTACTAGTGATGAATTATACATACCTTTAATTGTGAGTAGAAATTATATATTATGGAATGGGATAAAATCTTAGTTCTTAATAATACTCACTTCTATTTTTGTAATAGCTTTAAAAATATATTGTAAGTTTGAGAGGGAATCAAAATATCCGCTGGTTTGAAATTAGACGAATGGTCACTCTACCTACTTTGTCAACTCACTTCCATCTTCTATTATTGTACTCCGTGACTAAAGCGCCAAATTATTATCTTTAGTGCTTTTCAACTCAAAAGAAATACCATCTCCATTATATACCAATTTGCGTTTCATTAATTTTGTTACATCCAGGAGT
Source organism: Drosophyllum lusitanicum (assembly GCA_032274825.1). NCBI lineage: Eukaryota > Viridiplantae > Streptophyta > Magnoliopsida > Caryophyllales > Drosophyllaceae > Drosophyllum > Drosophyllum lusitanicum. Next base: position 616 of record JAUEJL010101291.1, read on the forward strand.
TTTTTTTATTTAGGAAAACATAATGATTGAGCTTAAGGTTGGTTATAGAAGGAAAAAGCTTGATACAGGTAGTGCTTAACCTTTGAAGTGTTGAAAGGTAAGGAATTTATAAATTTTAGTTCTAAGTTTATGCGTAAGGTTGTGAGATGATCCTTTATATGGGTTTGTTGTGTTTAAAATGACCAAAGTATGTTTATAAGATTTGGTTTAAAATTTGCAAAGAATTGGAATTGATTTGGTATGAAAGTTGCAAGTTTTTATGCCTAAAATTCGTAGTCAAGTTGATGTTGTTCGGAGTCTTTTTGGCATATTCATGACTGTTATGTAAAAATTGTATAAATTCAACCATTTACTCGATAAAGACGTATAATATTCCATTGAAAGATATGAATGTCTACTTTGATTCTTATTTTGACAACAAAATCTGGTTCGAACCCTAAGATGGTTAAAAAGTCAAAATACCACTGATAGGTCTAAGTGATGACATAATTTATCATATGTAAATTAAGGTTTTAATTTTGTTGGATAATAAAACCTTTTTTAGAAACCATGGAATTATTGATTATTGAGTTGATAATTTTAAAAGTACGTTATGTCCCATAGATCGTTTAGAGCTTTGATCAAATATGTTATTCGTTTGGTTTGTAGAGTATTTACAAATGTGTCAAAAGTTATATTATATTTTGAATGTTAAGACTATTAAACTAATCCAGTAGCCCTACTAGGATATATTGAGATCTAAAGGATCAAGAAAAAGGTTAGAAGTATGGCGACTCATACACGGGACTAACGAAATGATATTCGGAACTTCTGGACCGAGGTGAGTTCAATGGATTTTAAAACCAAGTACATAGACAAAACCTATTTTTGTAAGGTTTGATTAATATGATAAATACGGAAATATGTCATATGAAGTGGTTTTGATTTATATGGTCGTATTTGTTATGCATGTTTAACTATGAGGTTATTAATTGGTATATTACATGCAAAAGGAAAGTATATATGATGTTATATGTATGCTACCTTATATGATGATTTACATTGGTACTTAGCATGTACAAGAAATTAGATGATATAATATAGTTATAATGCTCAAATTTGGAAATGTTAGGAATGTATCATAAATACAGGGGTGACCAAAGTGGGTTTGCATAAACACTTCATGAGTCGATATAACTAGATGTTTGGAGTCTAAGGATAGTTGCATTCGGTGTTGGTTGTTGGGTTTTCCGAAAGGTGATGTACCAAAAGGATCTTGCCTTCTGATCGAGCTGTTTGGCCTCTCATTTTGGTAGTCAAAAGTTATAATGTCAGAAACTATATAAGTCATTCTATATTTATCAGACACACTTCTTAGAAGATGGTATGATGAGCCTAAATAATTACTTACATGAAATAAAACAGACATTAAATGAAAATGGTAAAACGAAATAATAGACATAATGGGTGTGGTAGTAACCTTAACTGCTCATTTATGGATTTACAAGCCTGCTAGGTATTTGATGACCTTTTAGGTATAAGTCCTAGACATATACAGAGTAGTGTGGTTTCTGGATAACCTTAGCAACATGTACATAAGTATGAAAGAATGCTCGATTGCTGAAGTGATGTATGGCATCAGCACTTATATTTAAACGACAGCACGAGGTGCATGATCAGTCGTAGTAGCAAAAGAATTAACCAAAGTACACTTATTTATACATCGGGAGTCGAGCCTTGATTGATGCACGGGTTACTTGTAATGTGATTAGTGAGTTGGGTTGTCCTTGGTAGGCTAGGTCCTTGCGCAACACTATTTTCTAATGCAAAACACACATAAGCACATACATGTTTCATTATAAGCATAATTAAACAAATAAATCACTATATGATACTAATATACAATACAAATCACGATGGCACATACAAATCACAAACACGTTTACATATACGTATTTGTTTACAAGCATGTATTCATATAGGTACCGTACTATATATTTTCTAATTTATGCTTAACGATAAACCTACATACATGTATTTGTATAAGTATGTCTATATGTTTGATAATTTGTGTTCTAAAGTAATAAATATATAAAAATTACATTTTATCCCTCGGAATTCACCCAGAAATTTCCGATGGCTTTCCAAGGACGAAAATCGTTTTTTAATATTATACACTATTTTCTAATGCAAAACACACATAAGCACATACACATTTCATTATAAGCATAATTAAACAAATAAATCACTATATGATACTAATATACAATACAAATCACAAACATGTTTACATATACGTATTTGTTTATAAGCATATATTCATATAGGTATGTTACTATAAATATTCTAATTTATACTTAACGATAAACCTAGATACATGTATTTGTATACGTATGTCTATATGTTTGATAATTTGTGTTCTAAAGTGATAAATATATAAAAATTACATTTTACCCCTCGGAATTCACTCGGAAATTTCCGAGGGCTTTCCGAGGACGAAAATCGTTTTTTAATAATATACACTATTTTTTAATGCAAAACACACATAAGCATATACACGTTTCATTATAAGCATAATTAAACAAATAAATCACTATAAAATACTAATATATTATACATATCACGATGGCACATAGAAATCACAAACATGTTTACATATACGTATTTGTTTACAAGCATACATTCATATAGGTACGTTACTATAAATATTCTAATTTATACTTAACGATAAACCTAGATACATGTATTTGTATACGTATGTCTATATGTTTGATAATTTGTGTTCTAAAGTGATAAATATATAGAAATTACATTTTACCCCTCGGAATTCACTCGGAAATTTCCATGGGCTTTCCAAGGGAATTGTAATTCTCGAAAAAATCTCGGAAGTTTCTTGGTAATTCGTCATACAAGTTACTTTCTCGAATATGCCTTGGAAAATTTTGCGAGGAATTTCCAAGGGCATTTTAATTCTCGGAAATCTCTTGAAAATATCTCTGAAATCTCTCGCTTCGTTATTCGAGGGTTTATTTCCTCGGAAGTCCCTCGGAAATTTTGCGAGGAATTTCCGAGGAACTTCTGGGCCTCGGAAATTTATCGGAAAACTCTAGGTAACTTAGTTGAACTCAGATTTGTCGTAAATATGTAGGAATTCCCACGGAATTTTTTTCGAGAGAATTAACGCCCTCGGAAATCTCTCGGAATTCGCGCTATTTTCTAGTAGTGACATCAGTATCCACATCTAACCCATAAGCCCCCATATCCAACCCTCTTCAACCCACATCAAATATTAATAAAATATATATATTAATTAAGAGAGAGAAAGAGAGAAGAAAAGGAAAAAAGAAAAAGAAAACCCAACACTAGTCGATGAACCAGCTAGGGAACCCACCAGCTCCAACTAGTGGAGCAGCGATGGTGTGCTTGCGCTAGAAGGGCTTCAACTAGCGCCGGTTGAATGCCCGATGCGCATGGTCTTATGCCTATGATGGTGCACGTCTCTTACCATAATGATTATACCGACGTAGCCTTTAATGTTAATATCATTGTAGTTGGAGTTCATGGAGATGCTATCATAGTTATGGCAATATATTCTAACTCTTATCTATTTTTATCTCCCCTTAAAAATCTGTTTTTGAGTTTTTTATTCAGGTTGGTGATTTTGATTTTCTAATTTAAGAGAGACATATTTGTGTTTGATTCTTCTTGTTTTTGTTTAAAATATGGGTGGACGTGGGCAGAATTAGAAGTTAGTGGCCAGATTCGTTGAATGTGAAAGGGTTAATCTAATTTATTAACTAATGTAATATCATATTAAATAATTGTTGAACTAAATTATTATTTTAAAATGAATTAAAATAAAAGAAAGTTGGCTGAATTTATATTTTAATATTATTGCTCATGTTTTTGCATTTAGGTAAATCTTGTATATACATTTTATTACTACGCTCGAAGAAATTTGTTATAAAAATTTCATTTACTTTATTATAAAAATGATGTTAAAAAATTATTATAAAAATGATTGTTACATCCTAACTTACTTATAAAATATTTAAAAAATAATAATTGTATTAGGTAATCCTAACTTACTTATATATTTATAGCGTACTAAGTTCGAATTTGATTTTATGACTACCCAATTATATAAGATTCGAAAATTCAAAAGTTTACTAATCTAAGACCATGACATTCTTAGTATCAATAAATAAATAATTCACATTTAATTTTAATATTGTTTATAATAATATTAAGATTCTAAAATTCAAAGTTTTACTAATCTAAGAAAATGGCACATTCTTAAGTTCAATCAGTGGCCGGTTCATATTTTAATATTGTTTATAAATTATAAACATATAATTATTCTAATTTCTAAGGGTAGACGGAGTGGTTACGGAATGATTTTTTTTTTTTTGAAAAACAACAATTTATTTATTAATAACCAATTTCAATTATAGTCATACAAATTCCAACCATCCTGTAAGGCATAAAGTGGTTGTATAGTCGACTCCCCACCAACTGGGTATACACGAAGCATAAACAGGCACTAAAGTAGATATTACATTTGCGACGTACGTCTTCCAGTAAAGTCAGCCTTTCTGATCCATGAAAAAGCATTAATTCTTCCTCTTGCGTCTCCCTTGTCATCAATGAAACAAAAATAACTGTGTATCAAAAAGCACTTGGACGATTTCTCTCTTCCTGATTTTGAAAATCATCTCGTTTCTATTCTTTCAAATACCATATGCCTATGATCTAACCGTATTTCCTTCTGTTTTGGAAGAAAGATGTCTGCAAAAAGTTTGGCTCACAAACTATTCCATCGCATTTTTTAGGAAAAAATTACATAATAGTAACTACATTTGAAAACTATTCCACTCACCCCTTCATTTCACATTGTGAAAATTTTCATGTAGAATAGTTTTCTAAATTGATTTATATTCTGTGAAATAAACCCTTTTTTTCCCAATAAAAAGGGGGTTAGTGGGATGTTGGAATAGAAAGACGGCCACAATGAGTTATGTCTTATTGGAATAGAAGGATAGAATTAATAAGAAAAAAACTGTTGTGAAAAGTGGGGTAATGAAACGAGGGGATGCCCACTCGCTTCGCTCAATAAGGCCATGAGTTATATCTTTCCTTTTCCTAAACTTTTCCTTTTGCCATGTAAGAGCCACATTTCTTACCCTTCCCTTTCCTACAATCTTAGTTATACCCTTCCCGATTTTACATTCATTTTTGTTTTGTTTTATTAATCATATGAAGAGAGCGAAAGAGAAGAAGAGAGAAGAGAAGAGAGAAAATGGGTGGGATGGGGTGGCAACCTTCAGGCCTCACAACCCAAAAGCCTCTATCTGATGGCTTTCCCAAAAATCCATTTTGGTGTTTCCAAAACTACCCGAAGGCTACATCACCCGATTGGGAAGGGGTTTATAACGCATAGTCTAAGGTTTAGGAATATGTAAAAGTTTTCAACTATGACATTATGAAACTTAATCAATGATGCTTATGTAACTTAACAAAAAAATTTATTTTATTATTATTTTTTTTAATACAAAAAAAAAAAAAAAGGGAAATAGCTAGCGGCGTTAGAGAAAAATGATCAACACATGACATGATTGTTGTACTTTAATCCTTATTTTATTATTATTTTTTTTTAATACGAACTACGTGAACTCGTCTTATTTTTCTATTATTAATTCTTCTTCCTGATGATGTAAAACTATACGTATTATATATATAGCGCACGAATTAACAAGTTACAAGTGAAAGTAGAAAATCAACCCCAGAATGTAACTTATCGAGTCTTGACCAACAACAAAAGTCAAAACAAAGTTAGAAAAAGGAATTATCATGTCTTGCTTCGATTCATGGAACAAATAAAGCAAGATGCATAACAATGTACAGCTTTTTGTGTATATAATTACAGTGTAGTACTTGAACAAACAAGATTCAGAATCACAAAGATAAGATTTACATAAACTCGTCATCGCAACACCGATAGCGACAAACGTAACTTGTTTCACATTTTCGTCCCCCTCTTTTTTTATTCGCTACCACTAGTTCACGGCCCTCCGGTCTACTGATTCTACTTGTTTACCTAGTAGACCGGAGCGGGCTCGTTAAATGAACCGGCCCAATCAGATTAGTCCGGTTTGAAAGAAAAGCACAAAGAGTTTTTAATTGGAGTCATATTCCCCTTGGTCAGTGGTTTCATCCTCTTTCAGAGACGCCAGAGAATGCATAGAAAGTTGAGTATGGTACTGCTGGACCACCAACACCGACGCCATTATGTTGAACTCCGATGAGATCAACAGGTTTCCGATTGGCCCCATCTCTGGGCATTCGCTTCGTTTTCTCATCGCCGCCACAAGTTCACCTTCCGGCATCCTCCCGACTAAAATCAGATTGCAGCGGCAATGTTCGCGGATCACCTCGATTGCCTCGCGGGCATTCTTAACCCCTCTCTCCACATATTTATTTGTGCTGTCTTTCATCGTCTTTTCCTTGAACTCTGCAATCACTTCATCATCCATAGACATAGCTTCAATATTGCTTGGTTCATCGATTTCGACACTGACCGAACCTGAGTTGGTTACATCACGGTCCAGAAGGAACCTGACCACGACTAGGTTAATCCCAGGGTGCTCTGCCATACGGGCTCCATAAGCTAATGCCTCGTGATCATCATGACCACCAAAGAACAAGACCGTCACGAGCGAGTCAACGTTACTAGCCGATACATGTGAGTTCCCACCGAGCCCACGGTCAACCAAGATACTGACCGAACACGGTGCGTGCTCCAAGACCTTACAGTTAACATGCCTGTATTCAGCTCGGGTCGTTTCAAGGTGACCATCAAGTTTCATGTGTTTATGAAACGGAAGAATAATCATTGCCGCCTTCTTAGCCTCGGCCCCATTACATATATCTTCATGCATGCTTGATACAGCCGATATAGCAGTTGTGGGTCGGATTGACACTTTACTCAGCTGCTGAAATGCCTCAAAAGCCACCACGATCTGGTCAGAATCGGCATTTGGATCTTTCTTCCAAAATGGGGATCCGTTTCTCCTAGCCTTGTGAACCATGAGTATAGCCGAAGACCGCTCGGTGAGCTCCATGAGGTGCATTGCATGGACTGTAAGTGTCTCCTTTTTCCCGGTCCCCCGTGAGGCTTCAATCAAGTTGATCATCGTTGGTAGGTTTCTAATTCCATGGAATGTGAAGAACATACGGAATGGGCTTGTTGCAAAGCCCTTCCTGTAAATCGTCCTGTGTTTGTATTCAGATTTCGTAGGCGCTTTTGCAGGCTTATACACTGCAATGACTGAAGGTGTCGTGATAAATGTTGTGAACAGAGCCATCAGGACCAATATCGCGAAAGTTTGATCATTTAGCACCTGAGTTCAAAGAAAAAGAAACATTACATTTTATAAAAACAAATGAGTAACTGCAGTACAATGTAAAAATTGTACAAAAATACATACCCCACGGTCTTTTCCGATGTTGAGAACGATTAGTTCAACCAACCCTTTAGTGTTCATCAGAAGCCCCAGAGCTAAAGCTTCGGTGAATGGCACTTTACACCACATAGAAACCCCGACAGTGCCAGCAATCTTCCCGAAACAGGCAGCACATATGACCAAAACAAGCAAACCCCAAGATTGAACACCTTTGATAGATGCTACGTTGGTTTTTAAACCACTTGATACAAAGTAAAGCGGTAAGAATAGTCCAGATACTAAATCCTCAACTTTTTCCACTAACGCCCCTGCAAACGCGCCTTCTTTTGGTATAAGAACACCCACAACGAAAGCCCCGAAAAGTGCGTGAATCCCGATGGTATCAGTAACAAAACCGGCAGCCAAAACCACCCCCAAAGTGGAACAAACATAAAGCTCATCCACCGGCTCCCCTTCAGGGCACCGGCGAGCCATCCATTTGAAAATCGGTGGGATAACAAACGAGCATAAAACGATGAAAGCCGAACCACACAAGAAAACCCAAAGAGCCACAAGAGGAGACCGCCCAGTTCCTGAGAGTGCCACGGCTAGAGCAAGTAAAATCCAAGCCGCCACATCATTGACCGCAGCTGCTGACATGGCCATTTTACCAACATCGGTGGTCAAAAGCTTGAGTTCTGCTAGGATGCGTGCTAGTACAGGGAAAGCGGTGATGGACATCGCGACACCCATGAAGACGATAAATGGGCCTGCGTCGACCCCTTTGGCAACGGTCCCACGAAGGACGAAGGAAACACCGATTCCTAAGATGAATGGAAGGGAGATCCCGGCCATGGCGATAGACAAAGCTTTCTTTCCGGTCCTTCTAAGAGACTTTAAGTCGAGCTCGAGGCCCACAAGGAAGAGAAAGAACAGAAGCCCGAGGTTGGCTAATGTGTCTAACACCGGTAGACTCTTTTTCGGAAAAATTCTGTGAAGGTACTCTGTATTACGGCCAAGAGCTGATGGACCGAGTAAAACTCCACCCTGTGAATGTAAACAAATTATTAAAAAAATAACAGTCCATTTGCAAAACAATGTCAAAATGTAGAGGTGACAATACGAGCGAATTAGGGCTAGGGTCGTGTGCAAAAACCGAATCAAGTTGATCGTTTTCATGAAATTGTGATTAAAGTTACGATATTATTACAACAATAATCTAATATTTAAATAGAGGTTGTAACTTGAACAAATACACTTAGGTGGCATTCGACCTGTTTGACCTATTTATCTTTTGGGTAACCTTTAGAGTTGACTCGTTCGAAACAATCGACCCATTAAAAACTAAACACGTAGAAGTTAATGTATCACGAAGCCGAGATGTATAGTTGTATGAATACATCATGTGGAAGTTGTTTTGACTATGAAATAAAAAACAAAACTTCTTATATTTCTTTATCTAGCATTATTGGTATATTTTAATCAAGGATCGTGTCAAAAGTAAGCATAACATAAGGAAACCCCACATTTTCTTAAACATTTTCCCACAAAGATGTTGATTAAAGTATATAATAATTCAAAGCCAATAGTTGTACACGAACTCATTAAAGTGTTGCTTAAACTACAAAAGATTCCAATAAAAGAATTACTGAAACTTACAATGATTTCAGCAATAACTCGAGGCTGTCTTAACGGTTTCAGAAGGTAGGCAAGAACCCGAGTGAGCACAAGAACCAGGCATATTTGTACGATTACCAGAGGAAGTGCATAATCAAGTGGATTGTTTCCTTGAAATACCCCTTCTGATGTAGCCTTCATGGGGAGTGGGCATGAAGAATTGGTGGCCATTTTGCACTGCGATAAAGGCGTAAAAACAGGAACTTTAAGTCACAGCACCCTGGCCTGCATCAAGATAACATACAAGCTTTATTAGAAATCTATTGGTTGGGCCCTTCAAAATAAAATCATTACATTTTAACTCTTGCAATAATGATGTTCAAATTCCGTCACAACAAATTTATATCTTCTACCTTTTTACACTACAAAAGATTTTCAGAGTACTAAAATCCAGATTGGATACATGGGTCTGCATCACTCATGTAAGCCTTACCAAACCAAGTTGCTTTTGGAAGTAGGACCATATTGGCTGGACCCAGACTTAGTCAACACCATCCACCCCTGACCCAGCCCACCCATCTTGTGGTCTTGCAATCTATAGCCAATGTTGGCTGATGGTGGGACCATACCGAATAATATAGCCCCACCAGTTTTGAGCACAAGATCTGTGTCAGTTGGCAAAGTAGCCAATTTTCGATCTTGTGCTCAATCTAACTTGCTACTAGTTAGGTTGTAAACCAACCGGTATCAAAAATTCAAAGTGATAACAACTAGAATTATGTGGAACTTTCTTCATGTGAGAATTCTTTAAAGAAGACAAAACTTTAGATACCATATAATATATTTATTCAATTATTTATATGAATGGCCCATGTGAGATTATAACACAGTTAGCTGCACGTGTAAGCAAAACTAACAACAAGACATGCCTCTAGATGCTGAAGATTAAAGAAGAAGAATAAACTTATGGGATTTGATCCAGATGTGTTCTTGAGTAACTTCAGTTGAAATTTTGTGCGATGGATTTGAAGAAGGGTAGTTTCTTGAAGCAAATATTCAAGAAAATCAAGTAAAAAGTATATATTCAAGAAAATTCGATGTTCTTGTTTTTCAAACCCCAAAATAGAAACCTGCAACCTGCAAATCACCGAAAAAGATACGTGTCTCGATTGCTTGGCAAAATCCCGTTTTGTATGCAATTTTGAATTTGCATGTTTTAGTCTTATAGAGGGTTCCCACTGTCAAGTTACAATAATACCCCCACCCCCAAAAATTTCTCATACACCGACCCGTGTAATTTCTTCCCTAAAGTTCACGTTTACGGTTAAACTTCACACGATAATCATGAAATCAAGAACCGAAAACCCAAACTGGTTAACATCATGACGATTTTCTTCTATACGCACACGCATTGATCAAAGAATCTTGACAAAAAAAACAGACGTAACTATAAAATCAAGAACCAAGACTCCAAATCTTTCTGCGTGTGATTATTTTAAACTCGACTAAAATCATGCAGATGTATCTACACACATGCATTGATTAAAAAAAATCTTGAAAACACACACATAAATAGAGAGAAAAAATACCTGAAGCTGACGAAATTCGAAGAATTTGACAAAGAAATCTTTATTACATAAGGTGATTAATCGTTGTTTTGATCTTTGTTTTTTTTTTCTTTCTGATTCTTGGAATTGGAAAAATCGAAAAGGGGAATTGGGGTTCCAGAGAATGAGGAGGAGAGTGAGAATGACAGAGAGAAAGAATGCTTAAAGTGCTCTGTGGCTTAGGCTGTGGGTGGGCTTGGTGGTGTGTTATGGATTTAGAAAAAATAGGCATTAGGTTTTCTCTATTTATAGATCCATGAAATAAGCAATAATCCTATTATGAATCTAATCCATCTCTACACTTGTGCTATTTTTATTCCTTTTATTTATTTATCAAGTATTTTAATTTGATTACAATTGTTGGGTCAGCGAAGATACAGGATAAATTAATACTGCTTGTCCATGAAATTAACTAATGGATCGTGTTTCTTTTTAATTTTACCAAGTGAGATAAGCTCAAAATTTTGAATATTTGTTACTTAATTAATATTAATTTAATTAAACATAGATTTGAATATAGAGTCAAAGAGATTAAGTATGGGGTGATTATATCCGGACCTTTTGTATATATAAATTAATCTTTTCTGATGTGATTTTTGTAAGTGTATAACTTGTATTAAAAATTATAATGAATTGATATGACATGTTCAATATGTGAGGGGGTAGGGGTTCAAATAGTAGCACCATAAATATATCGTTATTACGGTAATATTTAATCTATTATTTATGTAAGAAAAATTATTTTTGCTTATAATAAAAACCTTCTAATTCATCGTCTTTCCCATAAAATGAGGATACGTGTAATCTATTAATTCTCTTTTCTTACTTTTTTTTTTCTTGATTTGACATATATTATATAGTATAAAGTGAACAAAAGAATATAGTGTAAAGTTTCAAGTTAGATTTTGACACGAAATCGACATATTTCATTTCATGGAAAGAAAAATCAATATAAAAGTTGTAAAGGAATTTAAATGAAATTTTGTTTCTTTTTAATTATTAAGTTTATGTTTGATAAATTAAGTTGAAATTATATAAATAAGAGAACCCAGGAGATGGTCAAGTAGTATGAGATTATTCAAAGAAAGTAAGTAAGATTGATTGATAGTATATTGATTATGCACCACTACTGCATATATTTTTTAATACTTAAAAGTTCCATAGAATTAGTTTTGTAAGATGTAGTTTTGGCCTTTTGCGTCCATCCTTTTTGGGTTAAACTTTTCACGTGTGCGGACTGTGGAGGTTCGGTTTTTCTAAAAATATTAATTTCCTACATTTTTTTAATATAATTGTTAACTTTTCAGGTATTTATCAAAAAAATTAACAGTAAGACGTACAGTATATATTATTAGAGGGAAAGCTTTGGTATAATCATCACCTCCGCTAGCAATTCAAATATATTAGATGCTTCTAGCAAGATGCTAGAGAAATAAAATTTACATACAAGCTAAAGTAAAGAATATGATTACAACACTACATAATCCAATCTAATAATTTACATCTAGTCGTATATTTCAACCAAGTACTAAAGGAGGTTTCGACTCATCAATTACTAACGATGCCGGATATCTCTCGCCAAACCAAATTGTTTATGGATTTCCAAATAGTTCAAAAAATCGTTCCTGCAGCAGCCTCCAAAAACATCTTTTTTCTTCTTCTTTTTGTGTGTCCATAATCGGTTAAGTTGAGTAGCAACTGTTCTAACGAGGGAACTGGCCCAAATTTACACCACACCTATTGAAAAGCTAATTCCATTTCTCAATTGTCGCTAGACACAAGTAAAAAAGATGCTCCTGTTATGAGTCTTCAAGTTGTAACAGATGTAAAGATTAGTTACAAGTTAGTTAGAGTGTTAGTTGCTATTAACTAACTACAAATAAGGGACTAGCTGTTAGTTTTGGGTAGAAATCATTTGTCATAATTCTTTCTTCTCCTATCTGTACACTTCCGATTATATCAATACATACAAGCT
>JAUEJL010101302.1:0-25517 GCA_032274825.1 Drosophyllum lusitanicum
TTAGCTTTAATATAATTTAGCTTTTCATGTGGTAAATATATACTATAACCGAAAAAAGAAAAAAAACAAATCATAAAATTTTTGAAGTTAAATGCAAAATTAAATCTTAGAGAAATGCATATAGTAAAAAAGAACTTCCTAAATAAAGTAAACAATTAAAGAAAGGCATATTACGTTGAGAAAAGTAAGAAGAAGAAGGAAGAGAAAATGTAAAAAAAACAAAAAGTATTTGCAGTTGGGAAAAAAAAGCAATGAACAGTAAAAGCGGAAGATGTTAACAATTCTGTAAAAGGTAATATTTAATAAATAGGCGGCGCATTTTAAAAAACCTCATTTATAAACCGTAAAGACAGCGCAAGTTTAGGTCCTGCGAATTGTATATATATTATAAATATATTGTTGTCCCATGTTTCTTTTCTATGGTAGAAACTAGAAAGCCTATAATTGTGAATTGTCACATACTCGACGCGCAGAACTCAAAGCCCATTCACTCTGCTTTTGGGCCAAAGTTTTATTTATTTTATATGTTATTGCTGAATCGAATGAATAGCGCAATCAATCAATCTTTAAATAATACTTTTAAACTCATGATTGGGGATGATTTAAATGCACTTTTATCATCTCAACTTTATACGATAATAACTAAATTTTGATAGATATTTTAACAGTTAAACAGAAACTCATCTAATTCTACACCGTATATTAATTATCCGGATTTGAACTCACAATACCATTATGCCAACGCCTTTTGGTTGTAAAAATTATCCTTTTAAAAAATATGTTTGCTCAAATCACTTTTCCTAAAACAGTTCAATATGATATTTTCCAAACTTTTCTAGTTTTCTAAAATGAAAAACAAAAACTTGTATCATTTTAACCAAATACGTTTTCTATATTTAATATTTTTATACCGAAAAATAGAAATGAAAAAATTGAAAATATTAGATCATGTGAGCCAATCCCATGATAAACAATAAAACACCAGGCCACATGTATACTAAACGAAGAGCTATAATTACTTTGCAAATTTTGCTTATTTATGGGTTTTCATTTTCTTAGTCCGTTGACTTACTTAAACATCTTAATAGTTTTTGAAAGAAAAAGCTATAAGTTTTGTTCGGTTAAAAAAATTGAAAACTTTTTTTAAATATAAAACTTCTTAAAACTAGCTGAAATTTTTTTTATATACAAAATTACCTAAATATATTTTTAATTGTTTTGCTGTTTCTCCTATTCTTATGAATTGTCCTTTTTAATCATTTTACACTATCTAACTCTAACTACAAGCTACTTTGCTAAATATATATACAAATAAAATATACAGTTTTCAGTTCTAGCTATTAGCTATCAACTACCAGCTTCTAACTATAAATATCGGCTACTTCCGCCAAACACACCCTGAAGAGAGTGTTTAAGATAGCTTATTTACCTGTTTTATGAGCTTATTGGTTTATTCCTTGGGTTAATGAGTAAACAAAATTTTTGGTTTATCTTATAATCTTAAGCTTGTATTTTCATAACTTGTTTGAAAGGAGGGTTTTTTTAAGCTTAAAGGGATCAATTAGAAGTGGTTACCATTTTCTAAATTCTCCATCAAATCTTCTATGGTAGGCCACGAATTAGCAATTCCTTCGTTGTAGACTATAAGGCTAAGCATATGGCTTGTCCCGAATCATTCGGGTTAGCCTTCGGGTATGTTGGGTTGCTTCAGGAACACCGCTATGGCCCCCTCTTCGGGTTAGCTTTCGGTTTCCCCAACCCGAGCAACCCGTTGCTTTATCTTTTTTTTTTTTGGTGTAAAAGAGAGTAAGGAGAGGAAAAAAAATTGGGCTATTTGGATTAGACTATACTTGAATTTCGGGTAAGAGAAAAAAAAGGAAGAAGAAAAGATGTGGCACTGATGTGACTTTTGGGTTGAGAAAGATGATAGATAGGCTATACTTATGGTCTAAGTAAATGACTAAATGTCAAAGTCGATTGAAATGACAAATGAGTAGAAAACAAGAACACAATGGCAAAGTTGATGGAACTGATGAAACCAAAATCGTAAATTGCAGAACTCAAAACACCTTGTCTGGTCCTAGTGTTCGTCACGCGTCGAATAGAGTTTTGAAACCCAAAAAATGGTCAAATGATTGAAGCCCAAAATCGATTGAAATGTTGAATCTTACCTTTAACTTGTTGCGTACTAAAAGAAGATATTAGGTCTACAGTTTGAACTTTCAATTTCAAAACAGCTTTGGTCTAGTGAGGTTTTAGTAATGAGTCGGTTATTATCAATCGGTTTTAACAGTTAACATAGTTTCAGTTTAGTTTTTTCATTATTATGCTCACAGCTACCGGATTTTCAAGGTCACATGATTCCTTTGCGTGGCTTAGAGCAAACGGAGTGGGGGCGTGGGGTGGAAGAAAGACGCCGTGGACAGTAGTGGTGCCACTCCACCGCGGCGTGGAGCAAGGTTGCAGGTGGTGAGATCAACGGCACTGTTGAAGGGGTGAAGGTTGCAAGTGGGCAAGGTTAATTCTTCCTCTCACATTATTTTGTTTGTTTTTTATTTATTTTATTTTTAATATAGTGTGATAGAGAGTGATCACTACGGAGTTAAGTGATGGGAAAAAAAGCCGATGTGGCGGTGTAGTGGAAGGTAACCATTACCATTACTCTTATGCTTCAAGTTCGCCGGATTCTGCCATTGTCAGAGTTCTTTTTGCTGCTGAATTTTGCGATTGCCGGATTCAACCTTAATGAATTTTTTATAATTAATATGATTAATTATGTTTCAAGTATAATGAATCAAACATAACATTATTTAAATATTATTAGTTAACTAAAATAATAAGAAATTTTTTTTATACCAACTGAACCGGTAAACAAAAGATCACAAATAACATAACTCAAGCCACATGTTTCTTTCTCTTCTTCGCTTTCTTCTCTTCAGAATGTCCTGACCCATGGCCCCAGTGGCCCGAGTCCTGACCAGACATTCTGGCCCTTGGGTTGCACCTTTTCTTCAGATAGAGAACTTTTACGCCCACTGCTATGAGTAGAGGCTCGACCACTTAACGATCCTGGTCTTAAGTCTTTGTAGGGGTTGTGAAATTATATGCAGAATTTGTCAAAGAAGTAGCTGAAGACCTTTCATATAGCTGTTTTAGCTTCTTGGTATCATCTTCTGGAACTTCACTAGGCTCCATATAATGAACAAAGGAAACCCGTCTTGTAATCTTAATGACTGTCAAAAGTTTCAAGAGAATGTTAGAGTATAAGTTAGGGCACAGTTGAGAGTATAGAACGAGTTATTTAAAAACATTGAATTAAACCGCCTAATTAATTTAATGGAAGTCATGCATGTTCATAAATATTTCTGGGAAGCATATACATGTATATTTGATCATAGAATGAAACCACAGTTTCCATACTCGCTCTGTTCATTGTATTTTTCCTGCCTTATTTCACTTCACATTCATTATAAGAATCTCTTGTTAGATGTAAAAAGACAGAAGTTTATAGTTTTAAATTTTAAGTAAAATGAATGACTAGTGTTGAGAAAAATTCAACAATCAAGTTCAGAGTATATATCAAGCTTTAGAAATTAGTACCCAAAGATGAATGAATTAAGAAGAAAATTATGAACTGAATGAATTACAGAATATGAAATCATCGAACTAGACTACAGACTATATTTATACTTCATCAGCCCCCATTTAACAAGTTTTATTAAATGACAGAAAGACCCCCTGTACTTGTAGTATCTGTCTAAATCATTTATTAACTCTACAATCTCCACCTTGATTTAGACACAATTTACTCGCATCTACGATCTGTAGATCTTCTACACACTTAAGAAATTTTGGAAATGGCAAAGGCTTTGTCAACATATCAGCAGGATTATCTTCGGTGTGAACTTTCACCACTTTTACTTCGCCTGCTTCAACAACCTCTCTAATAAAATGCAGTCTAACATTTATGTGCTTAGTTCTTTCATGATACACTTGATGTTTAGACAAGTGTATTGCACTTTGACTGTCACACTGCACCACCACGTCTGCACTAGTAATTCCCATTTCTGCAACTAAACCTTTAAGCCATATAGCTTCTTTAACGGCTTCTCCTAGTGCTATGCATTCTGACTCTGTTGTGGACAAAGCAACAACATGTTGCAACGCTGATTTCCAGCTTACAACACATCCCAACACTTTAAAAACATAACCAGTTACTGACCTTCCTTTGTCAAGATCCCTTGCAAAATCAGAATCAACATACCCATTAATCACATACTTGTGCTGGCTTTGCCTTTGATACAATAATCCCACCTGACGAGTTCCTGCCAAATATCGTAACATCCACTTGACAGCACTCCAATGCACAACCCCAGCATTGGAAATGTATCTACTGACTACACCTACTTCATGAGACAAATCAGGTCTAGTACATACCATCAAATACATAAGACTACCCACTACATTAGCATAGGGTATCTTCTTCATTTCAGCTATCTTCTCTTCTGAATCTGGACAATCAGCAAGAGATAATTTGAAATGTGGTGCTAACGGAGTTTTGACAGCTTTTGCATTATCCATGTTATATCTAGACAAAACTTTCTTGACATAACCTTCCTGAGATAATACTAAACTTCCATTAATTCTATCCCGTATGATTTCAACTCCTAAGATCTTCTTCGCATTACCCAATTCTTTCATTTCAAATGCTGACTTTAACATTTCCTTTACCTTTGAAATTTCTGACTTATCCTTACATGCAATTAACATATCATCCACATATAGAAGTAAATAAATGAAACAATTTACTCTATTGTTTGATATATACACAGCTATCATACCTGCTCCTTGAAAAACCATGCTCAACCATATGAGAGTCAAACCTCTTATACCATTGTCTTGGCGACTGCTTTAATCCATACAACGATTTCCTCAATAAGCACACTTTATTCTCAGGATTCCCAACTTCAAATCCTTCAGGCTGGGCCATGTATATAGTCTCTTCCAAATCTCCATGTAGAAAAGCAGTCTTTACATCAAGCTGTTCTAGCTCCAAATCCAAACAAGTAGTTATAGCAAGCATAACTCTAATTGAACTATGTCTCACCACCGGAGAAAACACATCATTGTAATCAATTCCAGCCCTCTGAGTGAATCCTCTTGCTACTAACCTCGCTTTAAACCTTGGCTCTTCAACACCTGGTATTCCCTCTTTAAGTTTATACAACCACCTGCAACTGACTAATTTTTGATTTTCTGGCTTATCAACCAAAATCCACGTCTCATTTTTAATCAATGATTCCATTTCTTCTTTCATAGCTAACAACCACTTATCTTTATTCTTAGACTTCATGGCTGTAGTATAAGACACAGGTTCATCGTGAATTATTAATTCTGCAATAGCCAAAGCAAACCTCTCAAAATCACTAATATTTGACATATAATATTCATCTACAGTAACATCAGCATAACCAAAACGACTTGGTGCTCTCACAGACCTTCTTTCTCCGTCTCTAGTCAACTGATAACCTTGAATTGATGTCCCCGAATCTGCTCCAGACATCGATGAGGATGGATCCACTATACTTGGAGTCAAATTATCTTCACTCAACTCCACCTCAAGCTGAACCTCATCTGTTTTATTCACTACTGCTTCTTCATTTAATAAGTCCATGTATACTTGCCTTTCATTAAAGACAACATCCCTACTGATGAACACCTTGGGACTTACATTGTCACATCTCCAAAGTTTGTAACCTTTGACACCATCAGGATAGCCTATAAAAATGCACTTTTGAGCTCTAGGATTCAACTTACCTTGATTAACATGAGCATATGCTACACACCCAAATACCTTCAAATGATTGTACCTTGCAGGCTCACCAACCCACTTCTCCATAGGAGTCTTAAACTCAATAGCAGATGAAGGAGACCTGTTAATCAAGTAAGCTGCTGTAACTACAGCTTCTGCCCAAAAACTCTTAGGCAACCCAGATTGAGACAACATACATCGCACCTTATCAAGCAAAGTTCTATTCATCCTCTCCGCTACACCATTTTGTTGGGGTGTCCTAGCTACAGATCTATGTCTTGCAATTCCATTTTGTCTACAGAATTCAAGGAACCTTCCATCACAAAACTCAAGACCATTATCTGTCCTCAACTTCTTAACCTTGTTACCTGTTTGATTTTCAACAAGTACTTTCCATTCCTTGAATTTTTCAAATGCATCATTCTTTGAGTTTAATATAATCACCCAAACTCTCCTTGAAAAATCATCTATAATGGACATAAAGTACCTAGCTCCACCTAGAGAATGCACTCTAGATGGCCCCCACAAATCTGAATGAATATAGTCCATTCTCCCATGAGTCTTGTGATTAGCAGCACTAAATTTCACTCTATGTGATTTACCATAGATGCAGTGCTCACAGAACTCAAAATTGAACTCTTTCAATCCTCCTAGCAGATCACATTTGCACAGTTCTTTCAGGCCTTTTTCACTTATATGCCCTAACCTTTGATGCCACATTCTTGCCATATCAGTCTCACCCTTCTTTTCAACAACAACAGCTGCTGTCAATGTTTGCGCCTTTCCACACAGCACATACAGATTGTTCCCCTGACCTTTGACTCCTTCTAGTATTACCTCATGATCCTTGAACACTTTCAATTTACCTTCATGTAATAGAATCTTGTATCCTTGATCATCAAAACACCCAAGAGATACTAAATTCCTCTTCAACTCTGGGACTAGCCTTACTCTTTCAAGCTTAATTTCTTTGCCATTGGATAATTGTAAGTACACATCACCTTCCCCAATAACATGGCAAGGTTTGTTATCACCAAGAAGTACCATTCCCCCATCATAATGTTTGAAATTACGCAAGAAATTCTTATTGGGAGTCATATGAAAAGAACCACCAGAATCCAACACCCATTCGTGAGTGTTCTTCAAGACTGAAATTACTAAGACCTCGGCACTATCATAACCATCAGAATAAGATTCTGAATTACCTGATTCATGCTTCTTCCGATTAGAATTTCCCTTTTTCTTCCTTTCCGGGCAATCCTTTTTAAGATGATCCTCGGAGTGACAAATATAACACTTCCTTTTAAATTTTGATTTGGCTTTTGAATTGTAACTTGCCTTATCTTTGCCATACCTTTTGTCAGTTTTCCCTTTCACAAACAGGCCTTCTCCGAGCTCTTCTTTAACATTACTTCTCTTCTTGAGTTCTTTCGAGTTTAAGGCTGCCAATACCTCTTCCATCGTAAGACTTTCCCTTCCGTACATGAGGGTCTCCACAAAATGTTCATACGAGTCAGGTAAGGAAGTAAGAAAAATAATGGCTCTATCTTCTTCTTCCAATATTACCTCTATGTTTTCAAGATCCAGAACCAATTTGTTAAAATCATCTACATGGTCTTCAATCTTGCTACCGACCGCCATCTGAAAGGTATATAACCTTTTCTTAAGATACAGTCTATTTGCAAGTGATTTGGTCATGTATAAACTTTCGAGTTTCATCCATACACCAGCCGCTGTCGTCTCTTTGGTCACTTCGCGAAGAACACGATCTCCCAGACTAAGAATGATTGCAGAGTGAGCCTTCTCCATAATCTCCGTTTTCTCTTTATCTGATAAAGTAGCAGGAAGATTATTTTCACCTCCTAGGGCAATCACAGTACCTTGTTGGACTAGTAATGCTCTCATCTTGACACGCCAAAGACCAAAATCATTCTTGCCATCGAATTTTTCAAGATCAAACCTAGTTGATCCCATCATCAACGAAATCGATTCTTCGATCTCCTTTCTACAGATTGAATTTCACCACTATGAACTCCGATCGATTTGCCACAAGGCTCTGATACCAATTGTTGAGAAAAATTCAACAATCAAGTTCAGAGTATATATCAAGCTTTAGAAATTAGTACCCAAAGATGAATGAATTAAGAAGAAAATTATGAACTGAATGAATTACAGAATATGAAATCATCGAACTAGACTACAGACTATATTTATACTTCATCAGCCCCCATTTAACAAGTTTTATTAAATGACAGAAAGACCCCCTGTACTTGTAGTATCTGTCTAAATCATTTATTAACTCTACAACACTTTTAACTATGTCCCCCGCTTGGTATTATTTCTAGCTCCGCCCCAATCTCAAACCTTCAAATGTGCAATAACTTTTTTAATACTAAAACGAAGTATAACGTTGAAGATTTGTGGATACACTTTTTTAACAGTTGAATATAATTGTATTCGCCATCATAACACAAAGATGGCCCCCACTAAACGTAAGAATAATACAGAGACAGGGAAAGCAATAAATGTCGTCCTTAGATCGCACTTCGATCAGTAAATCTTTGTGCATATTGTAATCCTAACAGCTTCATATGGCCGATTCCTCCTTTAAATGACCCATACAAAGGTCTCGATCTCCTGAAGCTGAAAACATCTTCGATGGGAACAATGTTACAGCCACTATTTTCTACAGGATCCTCTGTAGAATGTGTGGTTGAATATACTTGAACACTTAATGCCTTCTTTTGTGGAGCACCCGCTTTTATATGTTCATCGAAAAATTGGATCAGTTCTGCCTTAGTCAACTCCTTTAGGGCAGCAACCTGAATCATCACAACAGTTTAGATCGCAGTCCAGATTTCAATCTATTTTTTGGAAAATGAATCGATTTGGTTTGTATGTTGTTAGATAGCGGGTAAAACATGATAAAAAGTTACATACTTCGTATTCTTTCCTATCAAACTTGAGAGTACCATCCTGGATTTCTCTCCAAAAGTATCCGGATTCTTCTCTTAAGTTCTTGTGCTTCTCAAGCTTCATCTCAATCAGTGCATTAACGTTGCTCTGTGCCATTAGATTTGAAAATTATAAATCAATCAATGGCATTCATCTTTTTTGTATCAAGATTTCGAATTATTTCAGTAGTGGTAGCAACCATTCTCATGTTGAAGTAACTTCATATGCTAAATAGCTACACGACGAGTTTTTACAACTTCAACTATAACTAAGCCAAATTGATTCAAAACAGACTGCATGCCAATAATAGATCATTTTAAAAATGTTAGTTTCAGGAGCAAAAACTTCATCAAATATTACAACCCATGACCTGAATGCATCTAAAACGAGTTGGTATTAGGTAATATGCTACTGTCTTAAAAGAAAGAAAGAAAGGTAAACACAGTGGATTATGTTAAGGAAATCTAACGGGGGCATTACACCATACTGTAGGAGACCATTTTAACCCACTTATTTACAAATGTGGCTATGAGGGTTATGTATCAACTCTAACGGGTCGGACGGGTAAAATAAAATTAGCTAAAAGGAAACAGGTTTAATGGATAGAAAGTCACCCAAAAGTGTAATTTAAATGTATAAAACTCCTAAATTATTATAATTCAAAAGATTAAATTATTATAAAAATCACACAATTTCCTTACTCATCATTGACACATTAACTATCCATAATAACTAAACGTTTAGACAGAAAGGGTTTCATGTACCCAACTCGTTTTGACCCATACCATAGATTACCAATTTTGATCCATTACCTAACCTGCCAACCTGTCCATTTTGTCACCTCTACACAATACCAACTTGCCACAAACTCATTAAGGCAAAAAAGAAAAAAAAAAGAAATTTTCTGACCTTGAATTCATCATCTGACATCTCGTATAGCTTATTCTCAAACATCTTGAGAAATGCCTGAACCCTTGATTCAATATGTCTAGGGCCCTGTCAAATCCAAGAAATAGGATTAATGAAAATGATACATCGTACCGATAAGAACAGGATAAAGTGCCTACTTTTACAGTAGATTGTATGATGAACTGTACTCCACGGATGCCAGAATCGTTCCTACATCATTCAATTTGTAAGAATTACTAAATAAGAAATGAGACCGAGTTCAAATATTAAAAAGAATAATAGTGCAGTTTCCTTTGAAGACGTGCAAGCAATTTATATACCTCTGCATAAGCACGGTGATGTAACCAAGTTGCTCAACTGATCTAAGTTGGTGGAAAGCTGGTTGTTTGGCAATAAGGGCTACAAGCTGAAGTTTAATATTTAACTTAAAATCATCCTGATGTACCTGAACACATATCCATAGATAGACAACAATGAATACTGGTCCATTTATTGAGCACCGAAAATCCCCCAAATTACAGATCCCGTAAACATACAGTCAGGACCACAGAGCTTGCTGTAAGAATTATATCACAATTATATTGACCATCATATCTTATGATGGTTGAAAATAGTAAATTTTATTTTCCCATAGTTCACTGCTTTGTTAGAGTTCGTCTTCTATTTTCAAACTTATCCATCATTTGTGGTAAATCAAAGGGTAAATGACAATACTTCACAAGCTTAATACTGTTTGTGGGAAAACCTTTAGACATCACTCATATTAGCTAAAATAGTTATTGTGAATATAAGTAGAATCTATTTGTTAAGATCTGTCGACTCTATTTATCATACATCCTCATTCAATTCTTATTTTTATCCCTTGTTTCATCGACATTTACCTGAATGTAGTGAAGAAGAGCTGAATTTTCATCACTTGGATTCAGACCCTCTTTGGTATAGCAATAAGTGATGCCCTTTTCAAGCTTGGCAATCCTATTCGCTAGATGTTGTGATGGGAATAGAGCTTGAGATAAAGGCTTAGTAGACTTAAAAAGTACATTTTCAACATGTTCGATCATTAACTCGGCTTCGTTTGGTTCAATATTCCCTGAATAAATCAGAACGAAGAAGAAATATAATAAGATAACGAAAGAAACAATCCATAAATGAAGTAGAAAAACAACAATAGGACCTGCTGCATAACCCTCTATGAAGATCCTTGACAAAATTTGAGGATAAAATCTTGATAAATCTTCAGGTTGAAGAACAGAAAGAACTTCAAGCTCATCACTCCAGGGCCATGCCTGATCTTTCAGAAGTAATGAGCAATAATACATAGCCTGCTGATATGGTTGTTGAAACTTGAAATTTTCATATTGCTTCATGACCAATTCCTACAAGGACAAAGAAACAATCACAACTACATATTTCTACGATTAGAATATGGTATTCTTTCAAGAATTAAATCTCTTATGAGTTATGACATAAACTATTAAATTGTTTGGAGAAGATGCAGAAATTTTTGAGCTCGAATACATTTTATATGTGATATAAGAATTGTGGATAACTTAGTTAATCCCCGACATAAATAACTAAGTCACTATTACCTTGATGACATAGAACCTATCAGGTTTTACTTCAAAAGTTGTTATCTTCTCAATCACCGTCTCAAGCAAGACCTTCAACTTGTGACTATATCCAGTCAAAGTCACCTGAAGTGTTATAAAAACAAAAATAGTTTCACAAGTAAAGAATATATGTCTAGAGATAAGATGTTAATATAAATAAAAAAAATCAGAAAAACCGCTTTTAAACAGGAATCAGTGATTTTTAAATAAAATAAATGTTGGATACCTGATATATTTAAGTCTTTTTAAAACAATAGTTTCACAAGTAAAGAATATGTGTCAAGAGATAAGATGTTAATAAGTGTTGGCACGAGGAGGCGTGGCTGCCCAGCTCTAAAGTGGGAGGATAGAGTGAGGGCGGATCTGCAGGAGCTTTCTTTCTCTCTCTGAGGACATGATCTCAGATAGGTTTTCTTGGAGAAGGAGAATTAGGATTAACCTTTAGGAAGGCAAGAGATTTGTAGTCAGGGGCTTAGAATAAGGTAGGAGATAGTTTTATCAATTATTAACTAACTAACTAAATAAATGAATAATTAAACCTAATTATTAAAACTATATCCGACTCAACATTAGAAGTTACGAGTTATCAACCTCAAGGTCTAAGTGGAGAATACCTAGAATATCAATTAACTAGTTTTATTAACTAATATAACTATAATAGCAAGACCCTTTTATATTAAGTAGACCAGCGGACAGCGGTCATCTTTATTTTATCTACTTCTATATTTAAGTATGACCATCAGTTTTCCCGATATAATAACTTATTTTACTATTACGTCTACTAATATTTATACACACACACATATATAGTGTGTGTGTGTACACATACATAAATTTAGGGAGAAGTTCATTTGAGAACCGTTCTTATTGCGAGTAGCGCGAGTACCATTTGTAACCACCATTAATGTTGAATAATAGGGGTATTTTGGTCTTTTATATATTTTCTCAACTGTGAATTGCGTCCGGGTGGACTGTCATTATTCATTAAAGAGCGAATTTTCCTAAAATACCCCTCATTAATGCGTCATTAATGACTCATTAATGAGCCGTCATTTTATTAGCCATTGATTTATTTTAATCAAGGGCCAAGATTGGTTCTCGCGGTACTCGCAATAAAAATGTTTCTCAAATGAACCTTCATTTTTATAAATTAACTTGTATTTATCCTTTATGTCCACTTTAATTTATTTTTATTCCTATTTTTATTTCTTACCATTATATTTATTTTCTAATACATCCGTATTTTATCTTTAGTTATTTATTTTATTTTCTTTCATTTATGTGTTTATTTATTTTTTTCCTCTCTCGCTTTCACTGGGATCTTTTAGTTTTAGGAAGCAATATCTCTACCTACGGGTAGAGGTATGATTGTCTACGTCATACCTCCCCCATACCCTGCTGAGGCGGGATTGGGTATTTGTTGTTGTAAATGAACTCCAAATAAACTCACTTTTAGTTTCAAGGTTAGTGGGGTACATACTAACATCTAAAATCTTCCTAAATGATTTTAAATGTACATGAGAGAGATAATGGTCAAAAAGATGGAAACGTAGGCTGCTTATAATTTTGCAATATCCTCGAGTCACTTGTTATAAACCCATCCTCATCCTAACACAATATGAGAAATTATTTACCTGAAAACCATTATCTGTGTGAGAAATGGCATAATAAAGACCAGCAACCTGAGCATCGTAAGCTGAAATGTACAAATAAGAGGTATTAAGAATGTAATAACCAATACCACAATGGTGCACAAATAAGTTTAATAACCAATACCAGAATGGTGCAGAAATAAGTTTGTATCAAGTCAAACTAACCGAGCAATCAAAAACAGGAAAGTGTACGGAATTTCTAGATTTAAGGAAGTTTTATGACTAACCATATTCATTTAAGTAATCCATCAATAACCGTGTTGAAATGTCAGTAATAACGCTTGCTTCAGGCGAGGTGCCACCAAAGGGACAGTAGAAATCTAACTTAACAAAAGCTTTAGGAGTTGAAAATGTTATATCAGGTTTGTACCATAGCCTTGAATATACGGATTTCTTCAACATAACTGGAGCATTCACCTGTTCACAAATTCATAGACCATGAAGTTAAAATTTGAAGTTAAGATTTGACTTGAATTATAACACCAATCACACCTTCTCTCGGACGTTCTTAATTGACAAATCAGTTGGTATAAACACATTAGGGCTGGGCAAATGTAAGTGTTCTTCTGGAGCTCTATCCATCCATTCCTGATATTTACGCATATAATATTATATATTCAACAGTTCATGTAAGAAAAGAAAAAGAAAACACATGTATCGGGTCCAAACCTGAATCATGGAACCAGTAATTTTTTCTACAGAATATGCAGTTCCATACCACGGCTCTGCACTGTCAGTATCTCCCTCAAAGTTTGTTGACTCCCAAAAAATTCTGGGGCAGAAAGACATAATTGAGAAAGCACATAAATTCAACCAACAGTATGTTTAAATAACTAGATTGGCTATCCCCGATTGACGAGAAAGAACCTCACCCCTTATTTTTCAATGGTTGCATTAAACATTGCTAAAAAGATGAGCAGTCGACTTTACATATTTGAATATGAAGAAAAAAGAGGAAATTCTTTTATTATTATTCTAAACTTGATGTGGAGTTACATGAGAAAACTGATCGAATACATAATTAAACGTATCGCTTTACTGTTGCATGATATCATATAATACAATTCATTGATAGGTTACCTGACATTGTTTGGTGTGAGTTCATTTAGTATAGACTGAATAACGCCTGAGGAGAAATTTGAAGGTAAAGATGACCCGACTAGCCAATCTTTCAAAGGATACAACTGCCAAGTCGGTCAAAGTGATTATGTGAATAGGCAAACAACAAAAGTTTTTATAAACTTAAACCTAAAAAATAAATTGCCAAAAGTTTCGGATATAGATGAGAAAAAACTGAAATTACATATTATAAGACAAAAATATGAAATGATGGTCCAAAATACCTGCATATTTGATGAAGCTTTCACCACATAATCAATTGGAGGAATCTTATCTTGATAATGGAAAGTCATCTCGCAGATTGCTGCAAGCTTTATGGATATATCAATAGTAGCATTATTAGAGTTCAAAAAATTATGCAACATAATAAGAAAACTCAAACAGTATTTGATAAGTAAATAAATGTAGGAACCAATACAGCATGAGTCGCCTATAAATTATAAAAACAAGAAACATATTATGACAGCCAAGAAAATTCAAATAAATAAACCAAAGTAGGAACCATTTGAACACTAGCCATCTACAACCCTAAAGATACAAAGTAATTATATCCTACAAGCAGGGAAAACAATTACAACTGAGATTGTGCATATTGTTGCATGCCATGCAACTCCATCAAGGGAGTTCTTTTATGTTTGGTATGCTGGTGTTCTTTCACTACGGCTTTTCATATGTGCAACAAAACAAAATTTATTGGCCATAATAACCAAAAATTAATATGCAGGGCGTATTCACAAAAGAAACATAGCATGCACGTGCATACCCTGTACTGTACATATGCTTCCTAGAGTTAGAAAACATTAAAAGAAAGTTATTAGTATTATACTTACTGGTGCATATCATATCCAACAATTTGTGCATACCAATTTCCAAATCCAGTGTCCATCAGTCTTGTTTTGTTTCTCCAAATTATAACTCTTTGATGTTTGAAGCCCAAATTATAAAAAAGAAAAAACAAGAAGATACAACTTACAAGCCCATTAATGAAAATCTCAGTAACAATGCCTACCCTAACTTTAATTTGTTTCTTGGCATTAAAATTTCTTAGTAAAATGCCTTTTCTGTTTCTTTAGGGCCTTTTGCACTGCAAGTGGTTTATGGCTTCTCGCTACTGCACTTTGTCCTTAAGTTCTGCCAAAGCACATTGCCCGCCTTAAGAGGACTCGGTCTTTCTCTCCTCTCTTGAATATAAGTAAAAATGAGCTAATTTACCATATAATCCTAATTAGTATATGCACATTAATTCATTAAATCGTAAAGTTTGTGTCATAAAGGATACAATAATAATTTGATATATGAACGTACTCTTTAATGTCTATTATTTAATATGTGTTATAGAGTGATATAATTGCATTATTCTTTGGAGGCAACATGTGTAACTATGAATATGGTTTTTCATGAATATATGCTTATTTATCTCATTTAGGATTAGGGTTTTTAGTTTACTTGTAGTTTTGGATTTTTTAAGTTATAAGGTTGTTGATTTTCAATATTCACCTAGTGACTAAAGTTTAGTTGTAGATTTGTGTACTTAATTAGGGTGTTTCTATTTAGTTATTGACTTATCATATTCATGTATATACATGTTTGCATTAGGCTACACTTTAGGCCAATATAATTACCAGTATTCATGTATTTAAGGTAAAGATCAAGTATCATAATACAATAATATACATAAGAAATTCTTCCCATGCTTCTCCTATTTATCCATGAACATAACTGAAGTTCTTTTAACATCTTTTGGTACTTGGCTTTGCTGTTGAATAGTTGATAACCGATCATGGGATTGCTCGAATATTGATGTTTTAAGACACTTGACTCCAGATTTATTGACTAAATGTAAAATTTAGACATAGGTTGGTTGGTTGTTTAAGGGTTTACTTCACCAAATGTATTCAACTTTACACTTTTTCCTATTGTGTGCATTGAACCTTAAAACCTTCCATTATTTAAACCCAATTTGCATATTACAAAAACCAGCCAAACAAATCATATCCAAATAATCTAAAACCTGATTAAAAGTTGGGGATGTTCATTTTGATGGGGCAATTGTGAAAAGGAAGTTATGATAAAAAGGGTAGGAAGAAATATGGAAGTGACATGTGGCATGGAGGGTAAGAGAGGGAGAAAGAGGGGAAGAAAATGGGGCATGTACCACCCTCTCCTTCAATCTTACCCTTTTCTAAAAATAAGTTCCTTTTTACTTGACCTACCCACACACACCACACCATCATATATAAGTCGAGTCCTTAACTATATATAGAACCCTAGTTAAAATATAGAATTCTATGATTGAACATTAAGCACTAGGCAAATGTAGAAATAATAACTTTCTCAATGTTATTAGATGAGACCAGAGAGAAAAACTGGTTCTATTACCAATTACTCTTACAAATAACAAGAAGGAAGCAATATATACATGACAACCCTAAAGCCCATAAGGGCCCAAATCTAACTAATAGGCCCCAAATAATGATAGCCCAATAGAGAATATTAACACTAACACTCAATATTAAAAATTCAAATCCACTCAACATAAACCCTATAGGAAAATACAAAAATAATATTTTAATTAAAAAACCATATTTATAGTTACACATGTTAAAACCGTAAAATAATATATAACAATAATGCAACAATGTCACATAACAACACACACAAATACACAATAATAGATAACTAAAGACTACTTTCAAAAATAGACATTATTATTAGTTTATTACATTATGACACAACAATATTAGTTAATGAATTAATATTTGGATAATTTTAGAATGTTCATTGCATCCCCCTTCTATGGATGACACCCCCCTACGAAAAGGTGTGTATGTGACTGCCTAGGAAAAAGGTATTTTGAGATCGATTTGCCTCGGGAATCCGAGCATGTTAGAGAGTGATTTGACAAGGACACAGGTTATTCCTCTTACCAATCTTTAAGCTATAAGTCTCATCACCAAGTCAATCCTTGAGAATTGCTATAGATGCGTGTTGGCATATATTAGCATAGAAGGTCTTTTTTCTTTTCCTTAATGAAACGGACCCTTGAAATTATTACTAAGAAACAATACATGCAACACTTTATATTGATGGTATAAACACTGACTATCACATGGACACGAGTATTAATGACTTTGGAAGCAAGAATAATGGTTGTTGACAAATCCAAATACCACAAATTTTAATATTCTATGCATGAATTCCTCCTTAAGCAGATCATAAAATGCTAGCGCACACACATAAGTCTGCACGTGTACCTCATCAAAGATCCACTTGCAAACACCAGACCCTTGCAAGAGCGAAATGTATTTGAAAAGAAGCCCAATGATATGTTGAACATTTTCTGGTATTTTCATGAAACATATATTTCAATGATATCAGGATCTAATAAACGCCATAAGAAAATCATAACCAAATTCTCAACAGACAAGCTGTTAGAAGGCAAAAAACTGTCCTCTTTATGGTTAGGATGAATGAAGGAACGAACATGCACACACATACACAGAGGGTTAGAAACACTAACCATGACCAGCATCACTTAAATCAATAACTACTTTAAAGAAAGAAAATTCCACTGTCCAGTCCGATTCACCAGCAGATAAACTCGTCGCCCAACCTGCAACCAGTTTGGGAGTGCCTATGTTAACTAGTAAAAGAACCAATGTAGAGGAACCATGATTTTATTAACGCGGGATAACAGTCAAGATGAAATTGGACTTCAATAGAGTACAAAGCCTGCATTTTGTTGTTATAAATATATAGCATCATATCATGACACTAAACAAAGTGTGCTATTTTGATCTTGGAAATAAAGCTTACTGGGTGGAGCATCAGTATAAGTATCCGATCTCAACAATTAGATTGCATCGGTTCATGGCTTTTATTAGCACTCTGCAACTTTATTCGACATTTTGTACAGAATTCTTATATGTACTGTTGATGTGTGCATCGCAGTTGGACCACTTATACGAAGTATTCAAAGATTGAATAAAACCACTAAAGAGATTTAATGCCCCTCCGCCCCAAGAAGAAACGCTAAGCTTCACTAGGCAGACAGTGTAACAACTGTAACTCTGTAAGTAATATAATACCTAAAAATTCCCTGAATAAGACATTATTTTACATTTCAACATTTGGTTACAACATTTGCTTAACTTGAAGCTCTTCACAAAGCTTAGAACTGAAGACCCATCTAAGCTAATTAGCTGAAAGAAATTGTGGATCTGTATTGTACATGCATACAGAAGATGAAAGAAAAAGTCAGAGTTTTAAAAAAGCTGCAAACTTACCTAACTTCTTCAGGATATAGAAGAGGGATCCTTCTCCTTCATGTCCAATCAAATGACCAAGATACCTACTTGGTCCTTCCTTGTAATGATGAATGCCTGGTGTAATTGGCCATGATACTCTCAGCTTGTGACCACGTTTTATAGGGACAGTTTTGACAATAATCTGAGGAACAAATCCAACAAAATAAATATTCCAGTATCATAAATAAGTCCTTGATCATTTTATGATACACATGAGTCAGAAAGCAAACTAGTATACAAATAGTCATGTAAAAGTTAAAATAGAAACTCGTTTAGCTTTTATCAACATTACTTCAATATTTAGACCGGTAGCATCACCTCTTTATAACAAAGCAAGCAAGTATACAAAAAAGTTAAATACAAGAACCTAGAAAGTAAACAAACTGATACATAAACCTTTTTACATACTTTGATGCTTCCTTAACTAATTTCAATTCTTTTATGGGTCATGTAAGTCTATAGATGGGACTGTTTCCTAATCTGATAAGTTAACATGTTTAAAAGAGTTGCGGAACTATACTTTACATAGTAAATCATATTTTACTCATCCTTGATACACTTAGGAAAAACAAATTTTCACTTTAAATACCTGAAGATGTTCAGACGTGCAGGGCTGACCAGGGAAACTGGGTTGATTGCGGTTAATATTCCCTATATCTTGGAATTTGCATAGTACACTGCTTTCGATTTTATCCAGGCTTTCTGAAGATAATAATATTTATCACAGTGGGTTACTGGCATGAGCTGATGAATCACCTCAATAAGGCTTATAAAACTTGAATGACAAATGCATACCTTTTGCATACACAACTAGATTCATGAGGTTGGCCGAATAATTTTCTTTGTAGAATTTGAGGAGTTCTTCCCTTGTATCTACTCCCCTTGCCTTCGGCCTTACCTCAAGTGTATCCCAGTTCCCTGTTCATGGAAGAAGATAATAACTAATGTTATTTACTACTTCGCAGTTTCAGAAATTTAGATCTGTAACAGATATTTCAATACAAATGCTTAGGACTTAGGAAGATGCATTAAGCAACTGGACAAGAGTTTTCATTTTCCTATGTACCATTTTGTTGCATCTTTCTGCCACTGAAGAAAGAATGGCAACCTTAGAGTTCTTAAGTCTTACAGTACGGATCTTGTCCTCTTGTGCAAAAGAATAATCGTCGAGGGGGATCATAATTATCTACTACAAGTGAAAATTTGTGGTGTAGCTTTCTTTAAACAATGTGGCTTACTGCAATACCTGATAACTTAGCTATATTGAAATGAGAAGCGATGAAGATTAAAAAGGAATGTGTGTGGAAACAGAACTAATCACACCAAGTGTAAGAAATAAGGCTGAAATGTTTGAAAATAGTATGTAAAAGATACCTTAGCTAAGAAAGTGAGAAGACAATTAAAATTATTCAATTTGGTGGCCCTCCAGTGTTCCTCACTGTCCATCTTTATATAAATTTGCAGTGTAACATATCTTGCAGCTACCATTTCAAAGCCTCAAACAAGGTCATAGCTATATAGGCAACTTCTTATGGTCTTGGGAGAAGATGACATTTCTGGTTTGAGGCTTGATGCATTAGTAAGGATTTCTAGATAATTTCATTAAAGATGGGAAGGGTATTGTGCGGATGGGAAAGATCTAGCAGACTTTGTATGAGTAAATAAAAAAAATACTTCAGTTGGATTGAAGGTGCTGCTTCAAACTTCTTAGGAATGAATCTAGGAATTCAGAAATCAAATCATTATGTTCACAATTACAAATAAAATAGAATAAGACCGAAACATCTATGATCCGTAACCTAATATTTTATGCTTTAGTATAATCATCACCTTCTTTGATGTTATAAGTGGTAAGCATAAGAGAGTAAGATGGTGGGCAGAAGGATCACATATTTCTTATGTGCAAAATAGAGAATAGTGCGCAGAAGGTTCTCTTAACTTGTTTTCAAGAAAGCTAGAAGTTTGAAAGGATATAATTTTATAATGTTCAGAAGGGAAAATAATATAAGATAGAAGTAAAATGGTAATAATGCCTCACCATGTCTTTCATCAAACATGCCCCCATAAAGTTAGGAACTTATTTCAGGTTGTCGGTGAAACATATATTAATTCAAACTAAATTAAGAAGTGAAAAAAAATTTCATCCACCAAACCCCCAGATTATACGACTCCCTATAGTATTTGATACTTGTCTCCTGCCAAATTTGGAGTTATACCCACCCCCTCCCCTTTTCTTTTCCCAAAAAATAAACAAACAAACAATAAAGGCCTAAACCACCAGTTCATTTCCTGCTACTTACAGGCCGCTATAACTGTAAATTTCTTCAGGTCTCCATTACCACAATATGTAAGGGTAATTGTGTGATTATTTCAAAAGTCTAAGATTTCTTATTTCTAACAGTCAGGCCCTTTCAGAAGAGTCAAAGAATCTACATTCAGATCCCAAATTACATACCTGGGGGTCCATCAAGACCAATAATGGGATAAAGGTATGCATGCATCCTACGCCTCAAATGTTGGATTAAGGTGATAATAATTTTGTGCAGATTTAAACAAGAAGGACCTTTTTTTTACACTAGAAAGAACTTGAATTGCTAACCTGTGCTGAATTTATGGTATGGATGACCTTCTGCACTAAGATGTTTTTGCAGCTGCAAAGTATGGTTAAGCCAAATAAAGAAGTTAGAGCTATTAATTTCTCTTCACACAGTTAAAACTATTGGAATAGGAAGCAATGTTTTGTGGAATATATTGAATGTGTAGGCACAAGGCAACATTCAAGCTCTCTGTTAAAAGATACAAGTACTAAAGAAAAAATAAACAAGGATAATAGGATATAATTACTATTTACTCTATTACCAGCAAAATGATGGTAAAAGGAAGACTAATAATACAAACATTGACTTAGATGAGCTATGAAGACTGAAATAACAGAAGCTATATATCTGGTAAGGCATTATGACTAGTGTGGTTGACAATCAGATATTCAGATATATCTCTACAGACACACACACACACACACACAAAGAGAGAGAACAAGCATGTGAGAATGTGCATTATTATACATATACTGAAGCGTTGATATGTGAAAACAACCTTACCTGGTTTATTCTCCATGCATCAGAAAGTAAATTCTTCTGATTCTCTGTAAAATAAGCAGTGGACATAGTGTCACTAAAACACCATCAAACAAAATATAGAGTAATTGAACACCCAACAACCAAAATCATCAAATTGATGCTGACCAGAGTCGACTGCTTTTATTTCCCTCGTAGTTGCATCAGATGACATAAGTGGTTTGATAAAGAACTGTGCAAATCTATAACAGAAAAGACAAGTTAACACAAAGGTCAACAGATTACTATAACTCTGCAACAACAAAATTAGAACCAACAAAAAGCAAATACAAGATTGTCAATATATAATGAAATGTACCTATCCAAAGCCTCTTCAAAACAGTCAGCATTAACATCAAAGTAGTAGTTGGTGTGCTCAGAGGATGTATAGGCATTCGTACGACCTCCATGCTATAAGTTGGAAGAATATATTTGAGTAAATGAAATTTTAGGATCTGATAACATGCTACACAAAAACATAAAATCATATGCATCTTTGTAATGCACCCTCCTTCCAGAACAAGTATTTAATTTTTTCACTTCTGTTGGCCTTTATACTGCGCGTAAGCTTTTACAAATATTCATCTGGTCTACCTTTCATTAGTGAAGCCACTTTTATCATATAATTATTGTAGACATGGTAAGTCTTGCACCAATAACAATCAGTTGGGATATATAATTTAGAGTGAAATAAAGATACTACCCTCAACTGTTTCCCAATCTGCCTATGTCTTCCCTTGACATTGGTTAACTACATTGTTCCCTAAATCAAGAAGCGTTCCTCATTTAGACCCTCAATCCATCAGAGCAAGTTTAGAACATCAGTCAATGGAAACTAAAAGTAATCGCATTGACCTTTTCTATTTAGTATTCTTTCTCATGTGTGTGAGACATTTTTATTAAAGCATCATAATGCTAGAGGGTTTAAAAACAATAGATGCTTCTTGATTCAGAGAGCACCGGAGTTAATGAAATGGTTAAGAGATTAAATCTACAGATTGAACTATAATTGAGGGCAGATTTTGTGTATTTCCTTCAATTATTTAAATGGGAAAAAGTTCCAAATAAAATTACAAAGAGGTAACAAGACAATCATAATATGAAATCATAGATACAATTATACATTTGTAAACATCTAAGAAACATAAGAGCATGTATGTGAAGGAAATGCTTGCATTTAAGGGGACAAGTATAAATGCATAATGATTTGTACTAGCCATGTAAGACAGTATGAAAAACTTGTGGCTTTGCGATTTTCAGGGATCTTAGACACCTCCACATATATTTGGAGTTAAAAAATCTCTATGCTACTTGATTGCAGCCTCAAATTAGAACCACAGAGACTTCCTTTAGCAGCACAAACATATACGTTGAAGTTCTCCGAGATTCATGCCAAATTTGTATACTGTAGTTTGCAGCCACTTACTTGACTGATTCTAGTCCCAAAATTTTAAACTACAATGATACAATTCTTTTTTAGAGCTTTTGAGTAGAAAGACTTGGATGATTTTGATGCCTTCCCATCAAAGTTAAACACTGCATAGGCTTATCTATCAATAGAAGAGGAGTGAAGAAAGTTCACGACTCCTAAAAACTTATATATACTGTACTAGCTCGTTGAATTTAAATCCATCGAAAATATAAAAAGGAAAAGTAAGATATGAAGTACCTCGGATATATATGTAGAATAACTATCCTCCAAAGGATACTTCTCACTTGCATAGAACAACATGTGTTCTGCAATTGATATTAGAGAAATGAAATGAGTCTCAAAATATATTGAAACGAATCCAGGACTCACAAGTGTCGATTTATTCTCAGAATTCTAAAACTGAGTATAGAGATTATTCTACATGAAAAATTGCAGACAACAAGTATGAAACATATAACAAATGCAACTATGTGATAAAATGGATGTGTTGGACAGATTTCATTTCAATTTAAAAGGGACTAGAAAATTTGTCAACAGATTATCAACAACTCTGATATGGATAAAGCTGCAAACAGATGCCAAGTTGTTCAAGTAGTCAGGGGCTACAACTCTGGATTTTAAATTAATAAATTACACATACGGACCCCGAATTTAAGTGTTGACCTAGAGAGTTAAAATATTCATATTCTCCCTTAGCTGCTTTCAATAAGTGAAGAGTTACATATTCTGTTTACAGACTCTTCATCATGAAGGGTTTGAATGCCTGAATTTAAAAGTATAACTAACAATCCAGTATAAAATCTGACGCTTGCCAAAATAAATGTGTGCAGCTTAAACTAGTCAACCTATCGTTACCGCTTAAGTAATGCTCTCCAACTTCTGCACAGTTTACAAAGGCCTGAATGCTTATTCCCTAAATGAGTTAACGCATTAGTTGTAAGGGTGTAAACTCTTTAAATCATAAGTTCAACTAGATATCTCATCACTAAAGCTAAGCCATTATTTGGAAATACTCTGAACCTTTACTTCGAACACACGAAAGTATATTATTTGATCTCCTGCACTCCCTTGTTTGTACAAAGGTTCACATGCTCATATACTAAACAAACAATCTGCTTTGATATAAAATGCTAGCATTTAGATATGTTGCTACAGATGTGAGATGCAGGCTATATAATCATCCTACTAGTGATTTTAGTTTTTATGCGTAAATATTTCTATAATTCCAATTCAGGGATGTTATCTCAATTTCTAAACACTTCAACTTGGCCAACATGTTTTAGTTAGTTAATGTTCTTCGGTTCTCCAACAGTCCAACATGCACTTACTTGGAGATGTTATGTCCAAGCCTCACAAGAGGTAGTCACCCTCGGTCATAAATACAAGAAAAGCAAATAAGAATTACAAAGGATCTGAAAGCAGCTTAATTGTATGGAGATTCACTGACATTCAAGATGAAACCTATAACTGTCAAAGTCCAAAAATGATTTGAAACAAGTTAACATCAATGTTTCTCAACTATCATATTTCTTATATGTACTTTTTTTATTCATTTAGATAATTAGTCGAAAATTTAAAGAGCTTATCAGTTTTGAAGTAATACATCTATCCATTTGACCAAAAGCTACAATGAAACTGGTTCAGACTGTGTTCCTCCCCTAGCATGTGCAAACTTCTCATTAACAACCTAAGTTTACTAATGTTAGGAAATAACATAATTCTACTACACTGACACTGTTTAATGAGCTTGATCATGATGTTGATGCTCAATAGAAATTCCATTCTCAATGCAGAACGCATACAGATTATCCGCCGCAATGATAACAATAATTAACAAAACTGACTGTTAATAAGAATTGGAAGAAGAATATGTCGCACCAAGGAAATGAGCAAGGCCTTCGAGACCTTCCGGATCGCTGAACGAACCAACACCAACATTCATCGAGGCTGCACACTGACAACACCACAAAAAAGTATGGATTCTCGGTGTCATTTCAATGAAGTCTAGATCAAAAGCATTTAACTGATGATCGACATAGCGATGAAGAAAAAATCCCTAAAACTGATAAACTGGCATGATTGGATCAAATAATAGACCTTATCGGTATCAGGATCACTTATGAGAAGAACTTGAAGAGAGTTGGGAAGAATTATTCTTTTGTAGTCTCTGATGTCGGTTCGTGGCTTGATTATCTCCATCATCAGGTCGTCCTTCGAGTTCTCCATCCCGACAGCCATGGCTAAAGCTCTTGCTGGTTCAGTCTTGGTCTCTAGTCTGCGGCTATGGGCGTCGTTTGTCGAAAATGAAATTCGATCCCTCAACCTCTATTTTCTTCTTTCAAAATTTCTTATTTTATGTTTTCTTTTGAAGACTTTGAAATGGTCTTTAGTCTTTAGTCTTTTACTGAATATCTTATTATGGTATTGGGTAATCTATGGGTATGTTTGGCGGGAGCTTTTCAAAGCTTTTAAGAGTCGGAGCTTTTAGTTTTTAGAAAATAAGCTTCATTAGCACTGTTGGTTGCAGAAGCTTGAGCTTTTATTTTTAAAAAAATAAGCTCCAAAAAGCTCCAAAATGAAAAGCTACTTCAAGTAGCTTTTAGGA
>JAUEJL010101303.1:0-13235 GCA_032274825.1 Drosophyllum lusitanicum
TCTAAACTTAGCTTCTGAAACTATTTATTGATATCTGGTACTTACAAAAGTCAACCTCGCTTGTTGTTAATTTCGACATTAATTTAGCCATGATATGACTCATAATTTAAAGGGGTGTTTGGTACCGGAAAAAGAAAGGGGAGAAAGGGAAAAGAAGGGGTTTCTCTTATTTGGGAGATGTATATCATTTTGGGCGGAAAAATAGTTTCTGCATTCAATTCTATTTCCCTTCATCCTTTGTATTTTCATTTCTCTGTATTTTGTGGAGAAATGGTGATTGTGTTGTCTGTTGCGATGTTTGGTTTGTCATCTTCGGTTGCGATGTGATTCCGGCGAGGCGACCTGACGTCTAGTTCGATTGAACCCTAAATCGTTGTCGCCGTCGTCTGTTGCGACATCTGTTTCGATTGAACCTTAAATCGCCGTGCCGTCGTCTGTTGCGATGTCAGGTTCGATTGAACCCTAAATCGTGTCGTCGTCATCTGTTGCGATGTCTGGTTTGATTGAACCTTAAATCGCCGTTACCGTCGTCTGTTGCGATGTGATTCCAGCGAGGCCGCAGCCGACGTGTGGTTCAATTGAACCCTAAATCGTCTCTTGCGATGTTGTGATGTGGTTGCGATGATGAGTAGTCCGACGTTTCTAGCGATGATGAGTAGTTCGGCGTCGGCAAGGCGGTCTTGCAGCCGCCGACGAGTTTCCGGTGACCTGAGCCATCATTTCTCATTTTCATTTATTAATGATACCAAACAAGGGCATTTTTTACCCATTTCCATTTCTCCCTCATTTCCATTTCTCACAATTTTCATTTTTCCCTCATTTCCATTTCCATTTCCAATTCTCTTCATTCCTTTTCTCTCTACCAAACACCCCCTAAAGGTGTTGACTAACTAATTTGTTGACACCGGCGTCATAATTTAATAACAGAATTTGATTTGTCTGGTATATTTTTATGTTCTTAAAATAAATATGTAGATGAGTGTTATAATTCTTTTGTAAACTTACGTGTTGTTATAAGAGAATGAAGCATAAATTCTTATTAATTAAGATGTAATAAGTGCTAATTTTATCTCTAGTTCATTAAGAGTTTTTAAGAGTATTTCAAATCTTAATAAGAAAAAACCAACACCCCTTAAATCTTAAATTATTAAATCAGATTAAAATATATTAAGATATTTTAAAAAAACGACAACTAAATATGTATAGCGTCGTCTTAAATATTTTCAGGGCCAGGTCAAAATTATAAAAAGGCCCTAAAATACATTAACATATAAAATACAAGCTAAATATATAATTAAAAACACTGAGTAGCAAACTAAGCAATAAATATGCAAATACAAGTAACTGGTTATACTAAGCAAACTACTTAACTAGTAAACAAATGAATATGTAAATATATGCAAATGCCAGTTAGTTACCAAATAATCGTTTAACCAAAAAAAACAAAAAATATATATTAAAATCTAAACAGTTAATAAATATTAAGCTTTGAAATCAAGGAACAAAGATTAAAGAAAGTTTACACGGTTATAAGGATTTTAAGTCTCAAATCTACCAACATTTCTGAATTCTGTCTTTCTACATTATTCGGTAATTGATCAACAGCGAAGCAGAATCCTTA
This sequence comes from Drosophyllum lusitanicum, assembly GCA_032274825.1. Lineage (NCBI taxonomy): Eukaryota > Viridiplantae > Streptophyta > Magnoliopsida > Caryophyllales > Drosophyllaceae > Drosophyllum > Drosophyllum lusitanicum. Next base: position 1,622 of record JAUEJL010101303.1, read on the forward strand.
ATGTCTTGGATCACAAAAGACGTAACTCTAAAACCTTCGGTTTTGTTTTTCATTGGTCCTAAACTCTCATCCTTCGATACGATTACCGATTTTGTTTCTTCTTGTCAAATGATTATGTGTGATTAAGTCATAGTGTCCACAACTTCCGCTCCCATTGAAATTAATTACTTTTTTTCTATAATCCTTACCAATTCTATGTGCCTACAAGGAGCTTTTTTTGCTACCCTTTAGAATGTTATTTTTTAGCCAACAAAAATGGGTTTACATATATACAATATAGAATATGCATACAAATAATGAGTCCCTTCTAGTCGTGAATCCTGAAAGGTTACCCTTGTAACATACCCTATAAAACAGCCCTCGGTATGTAAGATTATATATGATGCACCGATATCAATATCATCAATATTTTATAAAATAAGAAGTGCTAAATAATAAATAAATAATTTGGAATTAAGTCGTTACTTTAAGTAACATTTAGTACTATGTTTTGTCAATTATAGAAATATGCCCTCGCAAATCAACTATCTCAAGTTCAAATATTGGTCCACAAGAACTCCAAATTTACACCAACCCCCTACAACTAAAAAAACTTACAAAATACCAAAAAGCCACACCTCCAAGTACAAGAAGACAACACCACACCACCATTCTAACTACTACTTCAAATCCAACTTCCAAAAACATCACTAGTTCCAGATGCAGAACCAATGCTATCGTGGACCAGGTCGAGTAAAGGACTCATCGACAGTCAAATCTTGATCATTAGCCATTAGATCAAGAGAACCCATGTTCAAAATCGAGTGCCTTGATATTTCATCGGAGCTATGTTCTCGTGCAACCATTTGAACTCCCCTTTCTATCAGGATTGCATCTTGTATTTCCTTAATAACTTCTGACATTGAAGGTCTCATGTTCCCATGTGGTTGCACGCACATCAAAGCCTTTTCAGCTATCTTCCACATTGATTGGATGTCATATTCACGACCAAGAGCCGGATCAATGATTCCTTGAATATCCCCGTTCTCTATATGCATTTTCGCCTGTCATATCAATACAGTCGTTAATGGTACGGTTGCAAATGTTGTCTTGCAAGGAAAATAGTGGGACCTACAAAGAAACCCTTTTTATTTAAAATAAAGGTTCGATCTTTTCTTTACTTTTTTTTTTTGGGAGACAACACAATCAGAAACGGATTGATTCAACTTGAGAGGACCGTTATTCCTTGTGAGAGCGAGTTGATTCAAAACTGGTACTCTTAACAGAGGCTAACCCTTAAACAATTAATCTATCTATTTTATAATAACTTGATACATAGCTAATGTGATCAATATTATTATTATTATTATAATAACTTAATTTTTTTACAAAAAAGATTTACTAGGTTTTATGAGTTTTAACACATTTGGAATGAATTTCAAGTTCTAACCCATTTGACTGGTTTCCTTACTTAAATCTTTTAACTTAACTAATTTGACCCATTATAAATAAAATGTAACCCGGATAGATCAATTTTTTTAAGTACATGGATCAAACATGTCAACTCAAATTAATAGGGTCAAATGTTTGAGTCTTAGCAGTCAGCGATATGAAATGGACTTACCCACTGAACGATGTTACGGCAGTTGATACCAAAGCTTTCGTTTGAAATTGCCTCTTGGCCGGAAATTAGCTCAAGAAGAATGACCCCGAAACTATAGATGTCACTTTTGTCTGTTAAACGATTTGAAATATAGTACCTACAATTAACGAGTAATATGAAACTTGAGGATTACATAAGATTAGCAGCATAAGTGTCACCTTTTCATGGGACATCCTTCATTAAAACTTTAAAAGTTCTCATTTTCGAGGGATAACTTACTCCGGGTCAAGATAGCCAAGTGTGCCACGAACAATGCTTGATACGTGTGAAGTCCCATCAACTGCAAGCTTTGAGAGGCCAAAATCCGAAACCTTAGCCCTCATGTTCTTATCAAGAAGAATGTTACTTGTTTTTAAATCTCTATGGATGATGGAAGGTACACAACCAGTATGAAGGTATTCAATCCCTAAAACAGTTGAAATACAACCAAATTAGCACGTGTTCACACAAATGGAAAAAAAAGGACTTGATTCTCTCCAACTGTACATGTTTAAGTGATTTAAAGTAGTTTCAAGTAACCTAATGGTGCAGGACCGGTAACGAAATTCTAACCCCTTGAGTGTTGTTTTCCACTTTCAAGAATAAAAAATCTTGATTTTGTTATAGAGCAAACCTTTGGCAGACTCTTCAGCAATCTCAAGCCGCTTAAGCCATTTAATCCCCCGTTCCCTAGCTAATGGTCCTAAATACAAAAATAAATTTTCATTATCACAATAAAAGGAAAAACCTAAGATTAAAGGAAGGGTCAAAAACATAAAGATGGTAAACAAAACCGAACCATAAAGATGTTCTTTGAGTGTTCCATTGTGCATAAACTCATAAACAAGAATATCCTTCCCTTCTTCTTGGCAAAACCCCAGAAACTGTACCAAGTTTCTATGATGGATTCTTGAGAGGAGAGTCACCTTGATCAGCATAATAATATATAATTACAATTGAGAATGAGCAGAACAGATCATTTTAGCCAGTAAAAGAACACAGAGAGATTATTACACCAAAAGTTACCTCATTTGCAAACTCTTTCTTGCCCTGATAAACATTATTATTTTCAAGTAGTTTGACAGCAATTTCCTTTCCATCATTTAATTTTCCATAAAAAACGGTGCCAAATCCTCCCGAGCCAACTTTCTTTTCAAAATTCTTTGTGGCATTTCTTAGTTCGGATAATGTGAAACTTTGAGCAGCTTCGGTGGCTGCATTGCTTATAACAGGCATGCCATGTTTAGGCTCTGCCAAAAGAAAAAAACAAAGTCGATAATCAGCAAATGATTTGTTAGAAACATAATAGCAACGACGTATGCATGGGTAGAGGGTGTATGTCTTTGCGTTTCGTAACTTATTATCTCATGATTGGGACTTCGTCAACTTTTTAATGTTTGGATAAACATATTCTGTTTGAGAAATAAGAGTATTGGATAATCAGTTTCATACTAGTTGTAGCAAAACTAATTATCAAAAAGAAAGATTACATAACTACCCTTTTTCATTAAAATTTTTCTAATGTGAAACTTTTATTCCCATTCAAGTCATTTCATGTATTTATTTTCAGAGTAATCAAAACTTGTCAAACATTCGATCAACTGATTATCGGGTTTATTTCAACTTCAGACAAGAAGAGCACATCCAAACACTATCTCATACATTCCATTTTTATTACCCTTGATTATCAGATTCTGATTACTCAAAATTACATAATCTTATAGTCTCATACATCCTGTCTTACTACCGTTGATTACATGATTATCGTTATTCAAATCACATAATCACGTTCAAAACACACATCCAAGACACTCCCCAAGTTGTACTTTATTTGTTGTACCGCATGAAAAGCATCTCAATAAGTGTTTTATGAGCTTACCTGTTTTTGGATATTTCTTTCGTTGGCGAAGGAGTAGACATGAGGCTATGAATCCTAAGAAAAGGGCGGCAGCCCCGATTGCTAATCCGATAATTATGTTTCTATTGCGTCTCCCTCCACTATTTCCTTTACTAAGATTGGCATTTCCGGTGAAGCTGAATAGATAACAACATGCAAAGAATATAAAATTGACCTTAAAAAGTCGAAGTCTGGCACAGGGAGAAAACATAAAGCAGATGTTAACCATGTATGAAAATTTAAAACAGCTTATAGCATTTCTCAGTAAACACATGAATGCCAACTAAATGCGCTTGGAACCATGTATGACTTCAAAAACATGAAGTCAATTATATTTTTTCAGTATGAAGAATTAATAAAATATAAACATGTAGCAAGGAAGAAATACTCACTTCAAGACTAAATTCTTGTTCAGAAGACTGGACGGCACTTCTCCAGTTAACAAGTTATTTTGTACATACCTGCATTCAATGAATTTATCAACAAAACCAATTTAATTTGGTCATAAACAAAATACATGTTCCTAAAAGCCAAATTGGCTGATTCATATATAGAACGGCAGGAAAAGGAAAGCTCATGGGAATGTGGGATTTTAGTGCTCTGAATACAAATCTTTCTCAATTTTTGAGATTTATCACTTCTCATGCATTTAGTTTTTAAAGTAAATCGTGCTATATCTGAAAATTATTTCAACCATATGTTATCTAGTTAGAGAATTTAGGGATGATTTCTCCATTATATGTCACATTCTTCCATTTTTTATTTTGTATATTAGTAACCTCCCGTATCAGGTAAATTGATGGTGTGGCACCAGCTTTTTAATGACATAGCAGCGTGGCACATCACCATTTTACACGTTATAGAAGGTTTCTTACATACAATGCTGAAAATGATAAGTATGTTATATCCCTTAAAAACGGTGATAGCTTTTGTTTTAATAAACCCTATTTTATATTTATCTAAGAATGGCAAAGGTGCAGGGATCACAAATAAGGAACACAATGTATGCCTAGAAAAGTATTCAACAATATATTATTTTTCACCTAAAATGTATTTGTCTCTAGCCTTCATTAGAATCTATCTAATTTGCTTCCATCCTACATCAGTTTTCTTTCTCAAGACAAGTAAAAGTTGATATTTGAACGTTAGAAAGGATTATATTTTCTAAAACTTCGCATGAAATGTTTATTTATGAATAAAAAGACAAAAAGTGGAAGTCAAACTATATGATGCTCACTAAACTAGAAAGATATGGTACTACAAAGGTATCTACTATCAATCTTAATTTTCCGATGTACCACATTTGACTTACAACAGCAAAATGTTGACTTTTTTCTTTTACTAAAAATGTCTAGGAATAATATGTTTTTTAAACGCTTGCCCAAACAACCTTATGTGCAACTAAAATATGAAAATGAGAAAGTGATTTCTGAGGACAGATGGAGTTATAATTTACTTACAATTGACTTAAATTAGGTAGGTCTGCTAATGAGGGGGGCAAGTCACCACTCAACTGATTGTTCTCAAGATGTCTGCACAGATAAAACTTACCGAGTATAATTACCAAAAAGGTTAAACTACGAGGCATAAGGATAACAAAATTTAAATATTTGTGTTACATGATCTTTAAATTTGGGCATCCTGTAAGATCCGGAATTGGGCCCGTGAGCGCATTTCCATCAAGCCACCTGTAGTTAGGAACACGTAAAATACTACGACTAAACACTACATACATTTACTAATGCCAAATAAACATCATTGGGAAGATAAAAATGCAGATTGAAACTTACAACTGTTCTAAGCTGGTCAACTTGGTCAAATCAGAAGGAATGCTTCCAGTCAAGTTCTTGCCAGACAATTTGCTGCATGAAATGGGAGAAAACTTCAGTCAGATAACAGCTCTTCTCAAGATTTTGAGCCGAACTACACGTTCAGAACACATTACTAGATATTAACGTCAAGGAACACTTCTTTTAAAATGTTTAATTCCATTAATCCAATTGTAAATTAAACAGAAAAGGAATATCATAACAAATTTAAAATGGTTTTGTTGGTTCACAAGACCCCTCTATCTTCTCGACATAGAAGGGAATTTTAAACAACTTCTGTTAATAATCTTCCACAAATTTTAAAACTTGAGCTGCTTCCAATATTTTTTTCCAATTCGTACTGTAGAAATTAATATGACAATATAGAAAGTTAAAGAATACACTGAAATGATCTTTGGTTCACGATCAAGATTACACTCCAACCATGACCATGCAACTGGCAAGCACGGATCACCACCTTCTTGTGCCCAATCCAACGACTTGTAACCCGATGCTAAATTTGCAGCCACCCCTCCTGTAGATAAAAGAAACCCAAATAAACAATCAGATTTCAAGAATAATGCTTGAAATTTTAATCTAATAAACTTTGGTTTACTTACCATCAAGAGATCCATCACTTATTTGGAGATATTTACTAATCTCGATCGCATTAACAAGAGGCCCTTGAGTAGAATCAGATGTTTTCCCAAACTTAAAAGACAAAACAAAAGGAAGTGATATGTTTTCAAATCCCGGCTCATATAAACGGTTTGTCCCTTGAGCATTTTCTTGGATGTTAACAACCGCTTTACTAAGATCCGGTGATCCAGGAAGAACTAGCCTGAATTTTCTAGTCTCAGTGGGAGCCAAATCTTCAATTTCTGCAAAGTACGTATAAGCCCAACCGGATCCCGGAAACCCATCCAAATTCATACGATAAGTCAAAGTTCCATTTCGACCGACAACAGCCGTTTGCATAACTTTTTGAGGTGGTTGCTCATCTTTCCCAACTTCAATCGGTGATTTTGTTGATATTCTATCAGTTCCCGCAGCAACATCAACAAGATAGTTTGCTTTTTTCACTAAATCAGATTGCCATATTCTATCAAACGGGTCATCCGGGTACCTAACTGGATCTTCATTTTCTGCCCCGAAATTGATTCTTGCTGAAACACTAAGAAAGAATTGGTTTTCAAAAGGTGTAAGGTATATCGACCCATTAAATGGCCTGAGCTCGAGTGTAGAAATGAATGGCTGCCCGGTTGTAGCATTTGATAAACAGACACTAATAGTAGAACCAGAAGCCAAAAAGATTAGTTCTTGAGACTCGATAGTATTAGCATCTGAAATGACTATTGTAGCCCAGCGTGTAGGTCCCATTGAGATGTCAAATTTTGGGTACACATTGTTGTTATCGAAATTACCGTATAAGAATGTCGCTCTAATCAGGTACCTAGTCCTACTTTTAACGTCAAGTGTGTAACAGTATTTTCTGCTATCTGCTGGGAAATATCTGACAGTTTGATATTGTTGTCTTGTCTCATTTGTGACTGAAATGTTACTTGTAACCCCATAAATCATTTGATTATCTGGATTCCAGTCAAGGCCAAGCTCGTCTGTGAAATTTCTTTGACCGCCACAGTCGAGACTTACAAAACCTGTTTCGTATGCTCTAATTTGTCAGCAAAAATGTCAACTTTGAGAAAAAGAAAAGCTGGAAAGAACATGAAAATTAAGAGGCAACACAAATGACATATTGGGTATTATGCATTAGAGGTGACATAATGGGCAGGTTGGGTAACATGTTAAAAACAGGTAACTTTTGGTTTGATCAAGTTGACCCAAAACCTTTTCATACAAAATATGTACGAACAATCTGTGTGTCAAATATGATAATGTAAGTTAAATTCCAAGGTAAACCCTTTCAACCAGTTTCGTATTTAGCTAACATTATTTATTTTACCTCGTTTGAGATAAAAACAGACCCTGAATCAGTCCGAACCAATTCATAAGTAAAATGTGTTGGATTTGACACCTTTAGGTTGCATACAAGTTAGGTCTATGATATATGGGACCCACTATCATATTTTCATATAAACAGGACCACGAAATGAAGATGATAGATGAAACTAAAGGCTCCTATTCCTCTAACCAAAACACAAATTTCATTCATTTTGATCATTTTCCTACATTTTCCATCATTCATTTTTTGCGGGAATCCAATCTTTATGTTTTTCCTTTAGGGACCCCCGCTCACATTTTGGACTTAAAGATACAGAAATAAATGATGAAAATAATTGAGATTTATCCAATTATTTTGCGGGAATCCAATTCTTTTCTTATCACACTATACATTTTGGACTTAAAGATACAGAAATAAATGATGAAAATAATTGAGATTTATCCATTAGGGTTTGATTCCTGATAAGATTATATTCAAACCGGTCTTCAAGTACTCTTTAGGGATAGACATCAGTTTGCATTCAATACTTCTTAATGATATACATTGGTCACTACAGGTAGACATGGCCTTATCATGGCAAACAATCTAAATTTCTTTCGAATATAATAGTAATACAGCTTAAGTCAAACCAAGTGTGACCAATAACAGCTGCTTATATAAGAAGTAGGTTCAATTGATGTTTAAAAAATTTATAAAAAGAAAAGTTAAAAGATAATAAAAATTATAATTCTAATGCATCCCTTGAAAAAAGATATGTGGTAAATTGGTAGTGTATACCTTGGTCAAAAATCATGCATTTGGCAATGGGACTAAGCTGTAGATTTCGTAAAGGTTCCATGCAAGCAAGTTTACAAGCCAAGATTTTTACTCGACACGTGAATTCATAGTAATCAGTTTAGTGAATTGAGCAAATATCAATCATAATTCTGACTTTCTGATTACTTGGGCTCAAAATAATCGGATATGGAGGAGCGGATGAGTTGCCATAACACACTGATGATTGGCATAACTGTACAATTACATAGTAGTCCTTAATATTAAGAATCTGATTATCTAATTATGAATCTATGATTACTCAAAATGCAATAATTTATATGCGAAATCACATCCACATGCCCCCTTACAGATCGAGTTTTTAGAATTTTAGTTCAGCAAGTTGTTGAACACATAGAAATAGATTAAAACATTAGGGTTAGTCTCTACATCATTTTACACTATTAGTGGACCTAGCACCTAACAAGGGCAAAATCAATGTTGTGGGCATAGCAGGAAATCAAGCATAAAATCACACTACCATTAGCCAAAAACACACACCACAAAAAAAAACATTGTTTAAGGTAACTATATATTCCAATTAGGGCACAATTTCAAACCAAAACTTTCTTCATATGACATCTCAATATTTTACCTCACATATAATGTAACAACATTCATAACTAAATTTATCCACTTTACATATAATCCACAATCAAGATTAACAAACACATAATATGAAAAGCATTCAATTTATCAGACCCAAAAGGAATTTAAGAGAAAAAAAACAAGAAAACAAAATTGAAACTTCAAGGCACACAAATTCCTAATCGATCAAGAAAATATCAAACAGTACCACAAATTCATGTAAAGGAGTAATTAATTTCAAGAAAACAGAAACCCACATACTGAATTAGCTTGTACAAACATTTAAATTTAAATATACAATAAAGAGAGAGAACGATGTGAACCTGGAACTTGAGCTGTGGTGATGTCCAAATTGAGAACAAGAACAAAGAAGAAGAGTAAGAACAATAAGCGGTCAGTCCCCATTTCTTAATTTTTGCCCCAAAAAAGCAACAATGAGTCTATTACGAGATTAAAGGCGCAAAAAAGATGAAAAGGGTGACCGCATTATTGGACCCAATTGAAGAAAACACTAATTTTTGCAAACAAACTAGTAAAGAAGACAATTCTTTCCGTTGATTAAAGCAACGAAATCGAGCGAATTAGCATGAATGAGAGAACTTATTCCTCTATTTCTTCCTTGTAAAGATATAATTTTTAGTGCGAGATGGAGATGATGATGAGGATGAAGATGAGAGGGGTCTGTGTGTTGTTTTGGTTGATAGTGAGGGAAAAAGCGAAGTGCAGGGGAGCAAGGTCACTTTACTGGCCACTCAGAGGGCCCACAAACATGAAATCATGTGGTGCCTACTCAGGTTTTTGATATTGAGTTGGGTTTTTGGATGGTTTTAATTAATTTGAGGCCAAATTTGATTAGACTTTTTTTTTTTCTTTTCATGAAGCCAAGGTGGTTGTTAATAGCACATACGCAAGTAGCACAGTCCACCTGTTTTTACATAGAATGTAGTTTCAGATAATTATTACATTATAGTCACACCTTAATAATATGGGTGATTCTATTGGTACCCTTCACATCATTTAAATTGTCCCCTTGATGTAACATTTATGAGTGAACAAGTAACATAAAAATTGTATATCGGTGATTTGACATATGGGTATGTGAAAGGAGGGGGCCAAAATTACTGCATCCTAATAGTATATCATTGAGTTTACTCGATACGTTTATAAACTAAGAGGTCGTTTGTATTTTACTAAAAGTAAAACCCAACAACAATGAGAAGAGTAGTTTAATAATAAAGGTCCCTTGTGATCTTATTCCTCGAATAAAAGACCACCTCTTTACCGAATGAGATGTAATTAACTATCTGAAACTGAACCGTGCATGGCACGTACTCGAATCGACCTGAACCGAGAAAAATAGGTACCCAAAACCGAACTGTGTGTTGATGTATATAAAAAAAATACTAGAAAATGAAGCTATATGACCACTAAAAAATACTATAAATTAAAGCTAGGAGTAATGGAAGGTTAAAGTCGGCACAAGCTATAAGCTATGAGTGAATCACTGGTCGCCGATGTGGTACCTTGATAGCTCAATAAGGGTTTTCGTATAAAGGGGAATATGAAATCAATGAGAAGTGGGCAGTGGATGAACAAAACACGATATAGGATAAGTTTTGTCTTAAGATTAGTAATTTTTTATTATTAAGCAACAATAAATAATTTTTAACAAACTAAATATATGTGGGTAGGCGCTAGTATCCGCTGATAATAAATTCAGAGAAGCGAACACGACGTGTGACTCAACAGGTATCTATATTTTTAGGGTTTCGTGTCACATGCTATCATATTTTCGGATTCAGATCATTCAAGTCAATTTCGTTTCTTGATTATTTTTTAATACCACTATTTATGGTTGCGGTAAAGAATCCACTCACATAATAATAGTAAAATAATAGTAAAAATAAATAATAATAATAATAATAATGAATATAAATAGATGATGATAAATAAAAATATAAGTAATAAAATTTAAGAAGAATATAATTTTGTAATAAAATAAATGATAATAAATAAAAGTAATAGAATTTAAGAAGAAAATAATTTTTTAATAATAGTAATATTATTATTTATTTATATATTATTTATAAATAATTAAAATAATTATTATATATTATTTGGAAAAATAAAAAAACGAATGCCGTTGAAAACACTGTAACAAAACATGTCTTGCATTTTTTTCCTTAAAAGTGAAAACTCCACCTCTCGTCTAATATGTTTTAATAATTTTTCTTCTAAAATAAAACCTTCACCATTTTTTGTTGGACCATAAAAAAAATCTTTAGCTACTCCCAATCTTAAGGTTTTGTTTTCGGTTATTAGTTTTACAGTTTGTTTTGTGTTTACCTTCTCGTGTGATTTTGATGGTAGGCTAATAGAGGTGGGTAACTTTAAGATATATGGGACGTTTGGTTTGTAGGAATTGAAAGGGATTTGGTAGAATTGAAATTATCAATTTCTAAATCATAGGAGGTTTTTGTTTCGAGGAATTGATATAATGAAATTTGATCATTCCAATAAAAATTCCTTTTCCAAATAGATAAAATTCTTCAAATTATGTCTCATACTCCATCCCCCACCCCTACCCTATATCCACCATACTCTATCCTACCCCCACCCTACCCCTCCCCTCCCCTACCACACCCTACCCCTGCCCTACCTACTCCACCATACCGACCTTACCCTTATCCGACCCTTACCCTACCATTGCCTACCCTACTTACCTTACTCACCCTACCCGATCACACCTCACTTCACACTATACTACACTACCCACCCTACCCCCTACCCACTCTATCCTTACCCTACCATACTCTACTCCACTCTATCCTACCCTACACACACACTACCATAACCTACCCTACTTTACCCTACCCTACCCCTATCCCTACTTGACCTTACTCCACCGTTACTCACTCTACCCC